>JAOYNN010042344.1:0-12517 GCA_025770095.1 Goniobranchus kuniei | reverse complement strand
ACAAAGAGATTGCAACATTTCAGCGATGGGCTCACCTCCATATTTGAGTAGTTCCGGTTGGATACCGTCCATCCCCGAGGCCCTGTTGGTTTTCAGTTTTCTTATGGCTTCTCGAGTTTCCTTCATTGATATTGGGCCTGTATAGATGTTTAAAGTAGTGTGCTTGTTCTCAATAACCAAGTGCTGTGCAGGTTGTGGCAGATTTAGCACTGATTGAAAGTGTTCGACCCATCTGTTCTCAATTTCTTGTTCTGTATTCAATCTTCGCCCATCTTTGCTTTTTATTGATACCTGTGATTTCTTTCCACTTTTCGTAAGCTCATTTATTATCTTATAGACGGTTCTTCTATCATTTTTTTCAGCTGCTTTTTGTGCCTCTGTTGTTTTTGTAACCATCCAATTTTGTTTATCTTTCTGTGATTTAACTAATTTATCTAATCTTTTGCATTTTTGTTTTGCGTCTTTCTTTCTCGTTTGTAGTAATTTTTGTTTAGCTTCCTTTCTTTCATCGATTAAATCCATTGTTCAGTTTTGCGTCCTCGTTTTCTTACAATGACGCTATCAGCACTCCTTGTGATGGCATCTTTAAATATTGTCCATTGAGTTTTGTATTATCATTTGTGTACTTTTATTTTGCAAACCAAACTTTGTTGATTGTTCTCATGATTGTCACTGTCATCATTTATTGTTAGGGCTTCAAAATTGTTATTGAGTTCTATTGCATAGCATTGTTGAATGGATTTATCTCCAAGTTTTGTAATGTCAAATGGTTTTTCAGCAGACTTTGTGTTTCCTCTATTGGTTCGTTTTAGTTTCAGCCTGATATTTCCAACAACTAGTTCATGGTCCAATCCGATATCACTCCTCTTTTCACTCTGACATCTTTAATTGAGCTTGCCCACCTTTTACTCACGCAGATGGAATCAATTTCATTCCGTGTTGTTTTCTGGTGATGTCCATGTTGTTTTATGTACATCTTTGTGTTTGAAGTAGGCATTCATTATTTTGAGACCATTGTGAACGCAAAATAATAATAGTCGTTCGCCATTTTCCGTGAGATGACCATTTCCATAGTTTCCTTGGACTGTTTCAAATACTTCTCTGTTCTTTGGTAGCTGTGCGTTAAAATCTCCCATGACAGTGATGAAATCATGTCTAGGTGATTTGTTCATTGCCATTTGTAATTGCTCATAAAAACTCATCTTTTTCAGTATCTTCACTTGTATTTGTAGGAGCATAGACCTAGATAACCGACATTTGTCAATGCTATCCTTGAAACCTTGCAATTATTATTCTTGGTGAAATCGGTTCCCATGATAACAATGCTCTTTTTGCCTCTTTCCTCAGCAATATGCCTACACCATGTATGCGTTTCGTCCCACCTGAGTACAGCATGATCTTATCTTCATGAAGTGCGGTTCCTTGGTCTTTCCATCTTATTTCGAACATACCCATGATATCAATGTTATATGTTTCCAATTCTTTACACGCAATTTCTAATTTACCGTCTCAATTAGTGTTCTAACATTCCAGGTCGCAATATTCATGGTTCTTCCAGCGAGCATTATTCTTGCGTGTTCGATGACATTTCTTTTGCCACCTCGACGTCTTGGACTGTTTTGGAATGGGTGTTTAAACATAGGATCGTAAATGTTAAAATGGATATTCAGATTGTTTAAAAGTGAATGGTTGCTGAACGTCGTTAATAAAATGGTAGCTGACAGAATATGACTTTAACATTTCTGTAAAAATGAAAAATCCATTTTAAAATATGCAATTTATATAAACTTCCCAACGAATACACGGCTTTAATTGGTCTGTTGAGGTTGAATAACAATGTAGCTCCGCCCCTAACATTCATTTCGACCACTGGCCAGGAACAAATGTCTGACTTTACAACATTGCGAGTGTCGATCAAAAAAAAAATAAAAAAATGCAAGTAACCTATTGGTTGAAAATGGCCTGACAATCGAACATCTCGGCATTGATTGCAACAAGGCAAGCGATAGGCTTTATTTTGCGCCTTTATTGTCCACGCATATTGTCTTCGCGGAGCTCATGTTCTTAGTTCGTCACATTCCTTTATGAAACAAGCCGACCGTCATTCATTGCAAGGGTCTTTTAAATTAATCAAGGTGTTGTTCTTCTTGATTTGTCAGTGCCAGTACAGTTTTCTTTGTTCTTTTCGTTGTCACATGATAACAGACTGTCCTTTTCACCTGTAATGTGAGGCATCTGGCAAAAATCTGGAGCATTTTACTTGAAACTTCTTTGACATTAAGAAAACATTTAACAAAATAATCTCGATTTGCTGGGGACCTTGTCCCTATTCGGAATATGAAATCATATAGAAAAAATTCCGTTCCCTGTGATTTCGTCCCGATTTCCCGGGTTTCCCGGGTTTCCCGATTCCCCGTGGTCCAATAACAGAAGTACTACTGTGTTAGGTTCAAGTTAGCCCGTGTGTTTCCTCCTTTCGTGAGTTCCACATTGGCCTACTTGTGAACTGGTTGATGAAATGTTGCATTTAAACGCGGAGTCATTAAATCTGTTCTACCAAATTATCTATGTATCTAAAAGAGAATGGCAAGGATGTATATGGAGGACGGGCTAAAGCGGTTTATGTTTGTGACGGATTGATTGATTGAATGGATTAGTGACGACAGCTAAAATAAGGATTGAGTCGTGACAAAATTTATTGACTGTTTAGGTGATTAAAGGTCTGACTGGTAAAAAGAAGTTCTTTTCGAGCCAGATCTTATCCCGGTTTCCTAAAATGAAGCGGACAGTGACAGAATTTATCCATCACTCTCTGAATAGGATGCTAGGCTATGCAGACTACTTTTCTTGCCAAAGCTGAACTCATTTCCACCAGGTCGAGTGAGCAAAAGGGTAAATTTTCTTGTTTACGGAAAAAACGCACATGTCTGTAGCGAGGTTTGAACCTGTGGCCTCTCGGTCCACAGGTCAAAGCTGTACCACTGAGCTACAAGGATTGGTTGGTCACGCCACTAGAACTAATTGGTACTACCTGGTTCGTAAATGGGTTGCTTAATTGTCGAACTTACCAATTCTTTAAATGAACAATTTTGTGATTTATAAAACTATTGGGCGACTTTATTGTGGATTCGACTTGTTTTGGCTAATTGCTGTTCTGACTAATTAACTGATGGCATGATTAACTAGATCATTGGCTGATTGCCTGCCTGATTGATTGATTGATTAAAAGACAGATTGGCTTATTTGGTGATTTAATGACTGACTTGCTCTTTGCTCGAATGACTGACTGGTTAATTGCATTTTTATTTTTACTGTGGTTAACTGAACTGCTTTATTAGGTGGCCAATTAACAATTGACTGATTCTTCAGCAACGCACTGATTGGAAGATTGCTCAATAAAACGCAGTTCCGTAGCTATCTGATTGATTAACTGAGCTATTGCCTGGTTAACTGTTTAATTAATTGACTGGTTACTCGATCGTACAACTGACTAAGTAGTTGATTGGTTGCTTGTTCGATTAATTTAATGATAGGATGAATGTATAATCCCCAGGGGGCAAAAGAAGAGAGGCAGACCAAGAACAACATGGAGGATTTGAGAAGAAAAGGATACAGCTGTAATGAGCTCCTTGAAACAAGCCCAGGACAGAGATGAGTGGAGAGATGTAGCTAGTGGCCTATACCCTGGCATAGAGTGAATAGGCAGTAATATGATGATGATGATGATGATAAAGATGATGATGATGATAAAGGTGATGATGATGATGATGATGATGATGATGATGATGATGATGATGAAGATGAATTAATAATATATCTTTAATTGGTTTTGAGTATCTCACTGACTGGGAATTTGTTTGTTTGAATAACTTATTGGTGATTTTAATGAGCTTTTGCCAATTGTTTCAGAAACAGGATTTTTAGATAATTACTTGCCAATTGGCTGACTGATACATTGGTCCATATATCATAATGAATATTTGATTGATGTTGTTAATTGACGGAGTGGCTAATCGGTTAATCGATCATCTGACAAATTTGCAGACTACATTAATAACTGACAGATTGTCGTATTACCTGATTACCTTATCTACTTAGTGACTGGCTGAATGCTGAATGCCTGACAGCTTGGCTGATTGTTGGAAAAACAGTTGACCAAAAAGAGTATCAAGTGATTGCTTGATGATTGAACTGCCATAATTAAGTTTATTGGGTGATTATCCGTCTGTATGGTAAATTGCATGAATAACATACATACCAGTTGTTTGCATGGTTGATTACATCTTGATCAATTGCTTTTTAAATAACAGATTGGCTGATTACTTTCTTAAAGGCTGGTTTGCCGATCTCTTTATTTAGAGATGGATTGGCTCAGTGCTTTATTAAGAGATTAAGTTACTGATTGTTATAATTAGTTATTAGAAGGCTGAATGCTTTACCAGGACATGGATTGGCGTTTAATTTACTGATTGTTATATTATTATTCTTAAGGTACAGTGTCTGAAATAGACAATGGCGATCATGTTCCTCCACTCACATCTGTCCTCAGCTAACCTTATAAGATCGTTGTTGCTACCATACTGTATTGCCCATGAATTAAGACTTTCAATAAAAGTTATTTTTTGTCTTCCTGTACTGTCTTCCTTCTAACTTTCTCTACCTAAAAATTGTAGATGCCTCTGTCTAATGGTTTCCAAGTTTAGCGTCCTTCTGTATTGATTCATTAAATCTTTTCTCGGTCCATGATATTCTCATCATTCCTCTGATAAACCACATCTCTACTGCTTCTAGCTTCTTTTCTGTTTCTTTGTTTAATTTCCAACATTCGTATCCATATAGTAGGACTGACCATAAATATGTTTTCATTACTCTGATTTTGGTATTCAGTCCTATGTTTCTGTTTGTCAGAATTGATTTCATTTTTTGGAATGTATCTTTGGCCAAGGCCATTCTTTTTCTTACTTCACATATGCATTTACCATCTGATGTTATTAGGTAGCCAAGATATTTGAATTTTGAAACTTGTTTAATTTGTTGTCCTTTACTAACTAGATTGCATTTGGGGTTCGTAGTTTGTTTTTTTTAATGACCATGCATTCGGTTTTTTCACATTTAGAGACATGCCCATTTTTTCACTCTCTAACACAACAGTATCCAAAAGTGTTTGAAGCTGCTCTTCGGATTCTGCCATTAAAACTGTATGATCTGCATATCTGAGATTATTAAGATTTTCACCTTATATAACAATCACTAAAGGTAAATGGTGATTGTTATATAAGAATACTAATTAGCTGATTACTTTTTAAGACATTAATTGGCTGATTGCTCTATTAAGAGATTACTTGGCGCATTGCTTTGTCAAGAGATTGATTGACTTATTGCTTTCTTAAGAGCCCGATAGGCTGAATACTTCAGTTACTTCCTGGCGGATTGATGAAAGCCTGCTTTAATAATTTCTAGACCGATCATCTTATGCACTTCTCAGATGATTAGATAGCTACCTTTTTAACTGTAGTTTTGTTTGATTAATTTATCTCTGACCGACTTACTGAAAGATTTTTGTTTAAGTATCTCCCAAGTTGCCTGATTCTCTGATATAACGTCGAAATGCTTTATTAACTAATCAAATAGGTGATTGGTTTATCAACTGAATAGTTAGCTGATAAAGTTAATTTCTATGATTCTAGTATTTACTTTCAGACTGTCTAAATCTTTAAAAAACGTAAGTGCCTAATTGTTTGGTATTTGTTACACTTTGATACATTGTCTGAATTCTTTTAAAATTTAATGTCTGGTTGCTTGTTTATTTCATGTACGTTTGTACTGTCTGAACTGGAAAATAATAAGTGCCACATTGTTATGTGCAGCAACAGTCTGCAGGTTTGACAAGTGCCTAGTTGTCTGATTGTTTTACATGCTTATCAAATGTTTAAAGGTAAGACAAGTGCCTCGAACTATGCTTCTTTCATATGCCCATGAAATGTCTAAAGGTTTGAAAAGTGATTGTTGTGTGTGTCTGTTTCTTTTATACGCCCATCAAATATCTAAAGGCTTGACAAGTGAAGGTTTTTCTGATTCTTTTATATGCCCATCAAATGCATGAATGTTTCACAAGTGCCTAGTTCTCATATTCTTTTATATGCCCATCAATTATCTAAAGGTTTGAAAAGTGCCTGGTTCTCTGCTTGTTTCATATGCCAATCAATTCCGAAAGGCTGACAAGTGGCTGGTTCTATGATTCTTTTATATGCCCATCAAATGTCTAAAGGTTTGACAAGTGACTGCTTGTCTGATTCTTTTATATGTCCATCAAATGTCTGATTCTTTTATAGGTCGTTCTCTAATTCATTTATATGCCCATCAAATGTCTAAGGGTTTGACAAGTGCTTGGTTCTCTGATTCTATAATATGCCCATCAGCTGTCTAAAGGTTTGAAATTGCCTACCTCTCTGATTGTTTTATATGCCCATCAAATGGCTACAGCTTTGAAAAGTGACTATTTGTCTGATTCTTTTATATTATGTCCATCAAATATCATAAATTTTCACAAGTGCTTAGTTTGCTGATCCTGTTATATATCCATCAAAAGTCTACAAGTTTGAAAAGTGCCTAGTTTTCTGATTCTGTAACATGCTCATCAAATGTCTAAAGATTTGACAAGTGCTTTGATCTCTGATTCTTTTATATGCCCACTAAATGTCTAAAGGTTTGAAAAGGGCAAGGTTCTCTGATTCTTTCATGCCCATGTACTGTGTTAAGGTTTGACAAGTGCCTGGTTCTATAATTCTTTTATGTGCCGATCAAATATCTAAAGATTTGACAAGTGTCTGGTTATTTGATTGTTTTATATACCCCTCAATTGTCTAAAGGATTAATAGGTGACTCCCTATCTGATTCGTATAGGTTCTAAAGGTTTGACAACTGTGTTCTGCTCATATTGGATGCCAATAAATAGTCCAAAGGTTTGACAAGTGCATGGTTCTCTGATGTCTTTTAATACGCCCATACAATATTTAAAGTTTGACTAGTGCTTGGTTCTGTAATTCTTTTAAATGTCCATCAGATGTCTAAAGGTTTGACAAGTGCTTGGATCTCTGATTCTTTTATATGCCCATTAGATGCCTAAACGTTTTTAAAGGGTCTGGTTCTCTGATTCATTTATGCCCATCTCATGTGTTAAGGTTTTACAAGTGCCTGCTTCCCTGATTATTTTATATGCCCATCAAATGTCGAATGGTTTGACAAGTGCCTGGATTTCTAATTGCTTTATGTGCCTATGAAATGTCTAATCTTTTGCATGTTGTCTGTTTGCTTTACATACCTATCAAATGGTAAAGGTTTGACAATAGCCTAATTACCTGATTCTTTAAATGCCCATCAAATGTTTAAGAATTGAAAAGTGTAAGGTTCTCTGATTGCTTTCCATCAAATGTCTAAAGGATAGAGAAGTGCCGTGTTCTCTAATTCTTTTATATATTCATCAAAGGTTTAGCGGTTAACTGATGTAGTGGCTGATTAACGGACATATTGGCTCATTCAACGACCGGTTAACTGATTAACTGATGCAGTGGCTGATTAACCGCCGGATTGGCTCCTTGACTGACTGATTATTGAATGACTGATTGTTGATTATTTCTTAATGTGCTGATTTACCGATTGCTTGGACGATTAACGGATTAGTTGACTTGTTAAGGATGGAGTATGTAATTAACTGGCCGATTGGTTGTTGAACTGACTGATTGGGTGATAAATCGACTGATTGGTTGCTGAACTGACTGATTGGTTGCTGAACCGACTGATTGGTTTCTGAACTGACTGATTGGTTTCTGAACTGACTGATTGGGTGATGAACCGACTGATTGGTTGCCGAACTGACTGAGTGGGTACTTACTTGGCTTTTTAATCAACCGACTGATTGAACGATGAATCAACTAATAGTCGGGTTAATTGACTGATTAGGTCCTCAATTGACTGATTGATTGGTTGATGACCGATTAATTGGCTGGTAAACAGACTGATTATGTCTATGAACCGATTAATTGTTTGGTAAACAGACTGATTAGCTCGTTACTTGACTGATTGTTTGGTTGATGAACCAATTAATTTTCTGTTAAACAGACTGATTAGGTCGTTAATTGTATGATTGATTGTTCGATGAACCAATTGATTTGAGGTTTAACTGACTTAAAAGGTTATTAGCTGACTGATTGGTTAATGAACTGACTGATTAGCTTATTAACTGACTGCTTAGGTAATTAATGACCGATTGGTTGCACCTAACTGATAGGCGGATTCAATGACTGATTACCTATTTGAATGATCGATAGCTTATGGACTAAAAATCTGAAATTCCTTAAGGTGATTACATTCTTGAAAATATCATTGTAAACGTGTTAGCAATTAAATGAAAAAAATGTATAAACCATAAGTTTGCTGCCGATATGCATCTGTGTGAGATTTTTACATTTATTTTAGAGAAAGAACGAAAAAAAAATCCCAAATAAATGTGGTGAAATAGGCTAAAAAGATCACTACTTTGTCATTTTACAGAAATGATAAGCAAGTTGCAAAGCAGAAGGAAGAGAAGTTCAAACGCAGTTTCACGGAATGGCAAATTCTGGAGAATGTAATTCAATTCTGGTACTGTGTAAAACGTGATTAAAGACTTGGATGCAGGAAATGTAATGTTGGATGTTATTAATATAAACATTTATATAACAAAATTATCACAAGTAAAAGATACAAGAGGGAGGAAGACTTTTGTGACTCTTTGAAAGTCTATATCAAGAGCCCTATGGCACACAAGAATGCGCATGTCTTTCCATTACTTTCAATACTTAATAGCCGTGCCAGGTAAAAGGACCAATCCTTTTCTAGGAATCATTGGTTAAATGGTAGTTACCGGCATTCATCTGCCTTTTCTTTATCCTTTCTATGTCATCGATGGTCACTACATTTTGAAAAGATCGTTAGAATAAATACAAAGCCTTTCTACCGTTAAAGCTCGGCCCTTCCAAGAGGATTTCTATCCTTGAGTACATGAAGTGGAATTTAGGACCTGTTATTGATTTTGTCTGATTTTTTTTCCTCGGTTTTTATGAGTTCACATGAGATCAGTTTGACAGTAGCGTTGATACAAATTGCACATCAAAGTAGAGCCATTGTATCCATGTATTTCAAACCTTAAGTACATGAAGTGAAATAAGGAGTCCAACTTTTGAAATGATATTCGATATGTTAAAATCTCAGGAAATTGCACAATTGAAATAAAAATGAGATGGATGGGGTAAGTGAAGCGTATGTAACGTAAATATAGGTGTTCATAATGGTGACCATTCGAAAGCCTGATCGATGGTTATTGCATCATTGCCAGTGATTGCCTTACATAAAAATGAGTCGTTTTATGTATCAGGGTGAGAACAATTCCCATTCGAATTTGTAATATGGCAACTGTGGCATAGACAAGAGTTGTCTCTTGTTAATGAACAAATGAACTACAATTGAATGCGATTACGTTGTATAGAGGAAATTATGAAGGCAGGGGGAAATAATCCTGCAGATGTAATATGATTTCCAGAAAGAGTGAATGTGGAATCCACCGTTAAATGTATAAAGTAAGCATAAGCAAAACGTAAGGAAATCGGTTTAGTTTTTTTTTCTTATTTACCCGAAACAAACTGTTACACAAACAAAAAATAAAGTCTTGAAATGAAACCAGTATGTGAATTTTCCCATGTTAGGGGATAATTTTAGGCCTGTATAGGATGACCGACACCATTAGAAAACAACAAGCATCATCAACCTGATGGTTCAAATTTATTTCAAAGGAAGAAACCCACACAAACAATTCAAGAAAAAATTACAACAATCAAACTAAAAAATGCGAATCAAAAAAAAAAAAAAAAAAAGAAAGAAGAATCTCCTCTTCCGTCCCAAACACAAAAAAGTTTAACAGCCACATTCCTTTTTCTCACGACACAGAGTTAATTTTGGTACATTGGTAATGTGCTGAATTTCTAATCCTAATCAATGCATGTATAACGTAAAAGGGTCAAATGGGCATTCAGCTTTTTTGGCTGCCGATTCAAGTCACAAGAAAACCAAATCGTAGGCATCAGCCAACTAGAATATTCCTAAAAAAAATTTCATGGTCCCAGAAGGAAAATGTGTCCACATTTTGATGATCAAGTTAAAGGAAATACTACACATTGGTATATTCACTTCATACCAATGGCTTCTAATAAGTCAGCAATAAGGACCCACACGTTTGATATTTGTATATTGGAAGTTCCGTTTCTCATTTGTCTTCAAAAAGCGTGATGAAAAATTAATGTTTAGGGGAGGGAATGGGAGGGGGTAGACATGGCCGTCTTGAAACAACACAGAAAAGTAAGATATAAAAACCCATATACGAAAATTTGTCAGCAAATAAAGTACACCGTTTGAAAGTGACATTATGGTACCACAGCTGTTATGATAAGAAACCTGATGGATGAAATCAGTGGTTTCAAAACGCGAACTTAATAATGGTATGTTGTAAATCCATTTCATATTGGAAGAGAGCCTTAAACAAGGAAACTGGGCCGGAAGGGGGACGGCGAAATCGTGCATGGCGTGCATGCCCCGTATCGTCATGTTAGGCTAATTACTCATCACAATGGTAGTATAAAAATATAGAGAAATGTATGAACTTTGACTAGCGGTGTGATAGCAGCCAAATGCAAGAATAAGAAATAGGCTGAGAGCAGCCGTTTGCCGTATTTCTGTTAAATAAGTCTTACTGCAGGCATGTTGAAATGGAAGTATATGTTTCCGTATAGATCTTCAATGGTATAGATATGAAAAGGTCTTCATAAAAGGTTCTCTATAGATTTAGTTGCTCAGGGAACAGTGGTTAGAGATTAATGTTACGGCAGCCGTGCTATTGTTATTTTGAGTATTTTGAATATACATTTAAACTGGCGTGCATGGCATTCTTTTCCTGAATATATGCATAAACAGCAACAACAACAACAACAATACAAATAATAATAATAACAATAATAATAATAATAATAATAATAATAATAATAATAATAATAATAATAATAATAATAATAATAATTCCATAAAACGCCTAAACGCATCTTTCACATCGGCCATTGTTTCAATCATTGTAGGCACAACACTTTTCTTCAGTGTATCAAGTGCCAGCATCCACATATCGTTTTGATTATTTCATACCACCATTTTTTATTGGATGCTTTGATTTTCCATACCAACTGTTTGGCATGGTGACCCAGTCACCGATAATGAATTGTAATGACCTTGAAGGTATCATGGCTTCATGGCGTGGATATAAAAGTAAAGCAATAATATAAGAATAAATTATGGTAAAATAAACATAGATATAAATATAGGTTTGAAAGAAGGTCAAGCAGTCAATCTTTTTATCCCTCAAAAATGCCCAAATAATCGTCAGTCAGGCCTTGAAGAGGGTCTTGAAAAAAAAGTGGATTGCACAATAGATTATGCCTACAGTAACGTCATTCATAAGACGTCTGAGAAATTGAGGGATTCAGGACGTAAGACAATGGTTTTGGGTGTGATACAACGAGATGCACCAGGAAAGGATTTGCCAATGTAGAAGTAAAGTCAATATAATAAAAGAAATGCTTTATTGAGACAGAGGAAATAAATTGTTACGAGTTACGAAATTCATACAAAAGCCCATAACAGGTTTTTGTTTATTTTTTCTTTTTAGCAAAGGTTGTTTCCCTTTGAAAAAGTGAACGTCAAATTGCCATGGGGAAAATCAAGGAATGGATTCAGCACCAGGAAAGTGGAAAGCCAATTTCTGGAGTGAGGCAGCTGAAATGCGATTCGTACAGAAAGAAAACCAATGTCTTCAAGCATTGAAATGATAACCATTGAAATCATTGACAGTTTTGAAGATTTTCCAAATTCACTTCAATGGAAAGTAATCTACCAGTTGTACACAATTGAGGAGGTATTTAAGATTTATGAACCACGGGAACAGTGCCTAACTTCCACCCCCTCCCCTTTCCTCATGCACCCAAAATGTTCAGGCCTGCTTTCGTAAGGGTCATAATCAGAGGAAAGTGACAAAACATAACCTGTGTCACGGAAGTGAACGTTTTTCAATTTTGACTAAAAGTCTTTGTCATATGTCTTCCATACCACTGAAATATGATACAAGTTTGTAGGAGCACAAAAATGACAAAACATGAATAAATAAGAAACGACTGAGAAAAGGGTAGTTGACAGTCAAAATCATCACCTTTTTAAAACTAGAATTGCTCATTGAAGATGGTTGCAAATAACAAAGAAAAAGTGAAATCCTTCAATCTGTAAGTGAATGAATAATCCACAAAAGCAAATGTGATAGCTGAAGAGCGTCTTCAATGGAACCATAATTATTTATGTCCATTGGATTTGAGTGAATATAAAGCATACACCAAAAAGAAAGAAAGAAAGAAAGAAAGAAAGAGAGAGAGAGAGAGAGAGAGAGAGAGAG
>JAOYNN010042233.1:0-12518 GCA_025770095.1 Goniobranchus kuniei | reverse complement strand
TCTTCTTCTTCTTCTTCTTCTCAGACAGACAGAGAGAGACACATAGAGAGAGAGAGAGAGAGAGAGAGAGAGAGAGAGAGAGAGAAAGACAGAGAGAGACAGAGAGACAGAGAGAGACAGAGACACAGAGAGAGAGGGGGGGAGAGGAGAGAGAGACTGACAGAGAGAGAAAGAGAGAGAGAGATAGATAGATAGATAGAGAGCCAGATAGACTGACAGACGGACAGACAGACAGACAGACTAACAGACCATTTTCACAACTGAAAATATGACAGTTTCAGGACTGCCCAGTTCACGAAGCCTTAAAGTAAATGATTGTTACACTAGTATCTACAAAAGCCAGGAAGCACAAGAAAAAGAAATGGAAGTTACCTCAGCAACTGAAATATAGTGCAGAGACTGCCATATGCTACATAATTTGCAGTTTGTCAATTTGACTGACAACTTCCGAGGCTCCAACTTGAATTGCTCTTTGTCTAAGTGAAATAGGATGGTGGTTGCATTCCATCATGGCACACATGAGATCATCAGGTTCACATTTAGTGTACTTCAAGGTGAAGATAAAAATTGAATAAGATTGGTTACAAGTTTGCTGTTATATAAAAGGTGGTTGATAATAAACAGTTTTTGACGTATATCGGTGAACATACAAACGAGGTCATGCATGGCATGAGCACAGCAAATGCCAATGATGGAGTTTGTACATATGTACCGATATACGTCAAAAACTGTATTATCACACCCCCAATTCAGCAACATAGATTTATTTGAATTAGAATTACTCTGTCAGATGAGAAGGAGACGTAATATCAAAGAAACCTTCTCTATACAAAAATTACACTTTCCCGAAGCGGAGAAACAAAGCCAAACAAAACGGAGGCAAATGTTATTAATCCGCCAATAGTCAATGAACTCCGAAGTGTAAACAATGACAAACTTGTCAGCTTGCCAACCGATGATTCTATGACAATGGCTAGTCTAGAGAACCAGTAGTTGGAGTTGATGTGGAACATAAGCCTAGATCTAGATTGATCTAGACCTAGATCCAAATCTCTCTCTCTCTCTATCTCTAGCTTAGATATCTAGATCTAGATCTATGCATAAATCTAGATTTCCAGATGACAACTTTGCATTTGAGTTTGAGAAGCCTGCTATAGCTCTAGATTGGATAAAAGTTCATAGCAAAGATTGAACTTAAACTTTTTGCTTGCAAAGTATTGAACTAGCCTAATGTTTTGTGCTCTTTTTGATTAGGCCTACAACCATTACATGACTGTAGGGAAGTGATACTTTTAGGCCTATGTCCGGTGATCTTGATAATCTTAGTAGTTGGGATAGCCGAGCCTTGATCTACCAGCATCTTTCTGGATCTAGAACTAGATATATAGATCCAGATCTACATCTTAATCTAGATTTACATAAAGATTAGATTCTAACATTTCTGACACAGTTGCCTTTCTTTTCTGTTTGGTTTTTCTCCAGTCAATACCGTCATTTTCACATACCCTTCTCTGAGCCAAATGTGTTATCTCCCCCTGAATTATGCCAGCTCTAAATGTAGATCTAGATCTAGTTTCCTGAGATTGATTTGTGGAAAATACAGAACTAGTCTAAGATTCTTGGGTTGTTTTATTCGCTTGTCCTAGTGCTGACAAAGAAATTTCGCAAAAAAGTAGTCAGGCCTAAAACAAAAAGAAAACGATTAAAGTTTATTACTATTCATGAAGAGGTCAGCCAATCAGATTGATTCCAAGCAGGGCATCCGATATGAGGACGTCGATATGGCTGAATACAATGCTAAGAGGGTGTGATAATAATATTACAAGACACTTGAGTTTGATTGTACACTTCCATTAACTTGCTACGATGTGTTTACTAATTCTCAATGATAACCAATGTCTTCATTACACAAACACTCTCAAAGATAATTAATATCTTCAGATTTCCTTTTGGTATTTGTAGCAACAATAAACACATTCTTTCGCTACAAGTCTCTATGCCAATGACTTCTATCATCAAGACCCATATTAACATAACTGCAAACCTCACCTGACTTGCAATACCCACCTGAGGAACTTGAGAATCCATCAGGGAAAGAAATCACACCAAATCCACTACTTCCATCTCCTGCTTCCACTTTGTTAGGGAAGGTCACTGTGCCTATTGCCCCTCCTGAAATGTGTAGTTTTAGGAAAGAATACCAAATGTGTGTAACTCACAGGTCTGACAATGACAGGAATATGGCTAAGTGATGATGACATCTAGGCATGAGTCGAAGGTCAAGAGACACGCATCATTGTCAGTAAACATATGCGTGACAGCATGGGTACAAGCCTCGCTAGTGTGCTCATAACCGCAAGTCATCAGCGTAGTGTCCTAGGATACAGCACTTTACTTCACATACCTCACTCGACTCAGGTGTAAATGAGTACCTGGCCTTTAAGACAGTGCTGTCTCTGTCTCTATAAATGTATTCACGCCTAATGGGCTGCAAGGCTTGTTGTTAATGTTCTGTGTTGCTGTTGGTCAGGACAGTAAAATGCATTGTAAAGCGCTACAAGCATGGCTATGCTGTGGAATGTGTGCTATATAAATGCCATCTTTACCTCTTTACTTTAACTGAATACAGGGCAGAGAAATTAAAGGACACACAAGCCAGGCACATGCTAAGCCCATTCCAAACATTCTGGGAGGATCTGTGCAAGGTCAAGATTAAGCGTTTCCAATGTTTCCAGTTTTGAGCAGCCTGGCGTAAATGTTTGAGGTATAAGAGGCTATGTAATTTACAAGCCCATTTGGATTCAGACAGCTGTTTAAGGTCTTGCCTGAGTGTGGATACAATTGATGTTTTAGGTCTTCCTTTATGTTTTCTAGCTTCTGGTTTGAAGAATCTTATCATTGCTTTATGAGCTGGAGTTTCGATGTTTTGTCTCAAAATATGTAAGAATAGCCTCCATCTAGCTTTGAGTATAGTGAGAGAGATTGGAACTTCTCCTGTTTTGGCGTAAAGCGACTCATGTGTAATTTATGCTGGGGTATTTGATGTTACTGATCCTGAGTAGTTTGCGGTGGAATGTGTTCAATCTGTTTTCCTTTTGCTTTGCGATAGCCTGGGTCCCACAGATGTGTAACAGAGTGGGATAAAATCAAGAGGCAAGTTACCAATTAGACAATGGCAAATTAAAACCACCTGTGGAACAACAATGACAACAACAACAAAGAAAACACAATTTAAAAGATGACAGACTTACCTGCTCTGGTGGTGCTGACATCTACAAAGGCTTCTGGTGTCCTGGGAAATAAAAAGAAGAAACAGTTACAGCAAGACATAACTTAACATCATTCATAGCCTGTTTCTTTGGAACATCCATGGTGCTAAAATTAAATATAAAATGAACACACAAAGCATGCAATTGCAATACATGACAACATTCAATAACTTTCTTAAAAACATTTAAATAATTTCACTGTTTTCATTGTATAGCCTAGCATTTCAGACTTACATGGTTTCAGCAATATCTCCATAATTTTCAAATCTGTCTCTTGGAAGTACAAAAATATGGTCTCCATTCACATACAGACCTGCAGTTAAATACGTATAAAAAAAATTAAAGCATCGAAAGAATGTTACAACTCCTGGAAGGACTGAAATAAAAAAAACAAAAAACAATATAATTTCTCATCCATGAAAAGATGGTTTTATCCATATCTTACAAAGGCATCCTTCTAGTCAACATCCATCCCTCTCTCTATCTCTCCCTACCCCGTAATTAACCTGAAAAATCTATAATTATCAACTTTTTTTTCTCTCTACCATTCTCAGTACTGAGGGTATTAAGACATATTGGTAAGGACACTGACTACAGTGTCATACAGATCTCTCCCCTTTCCTCTTCTCCATTTACACATCTGACTGCAGACCTATACATGACGCATGCATAATTGACAAATGCACTGACGACACTGTTTTAAAAGGTCTCATTACTAGATAACAACACTGCTTATTATAAAGAAATAGGTGCATTTGTTTAAGTTGTGCAAACAAAACTTTCTTGTTCTGAATGTAGAAAAAACTAAAGAAATGATTATTGATTTCCGAAAAAATGATGTGAACACAGAGAATATGATAATACAAGACAGACTTTTAAGTCCCTAGGGTTTGTCTTAGATAATAAACTCACATGGAACAAAAACACAGAAAATATCCTTACGAAATTAAAAACTTACATGTATTGTTTAAGAAAACTCAGATCTTTTAATGGAAATAAAAATATCATGCAAATGTTTTACTCGTCTAATGTGTCTATTGCCTTCACCATTGGCATTTCATGTTGGGGTGAAAACATATCACAGCACGACAAGAATATTTTGGATAAATTCATTAGGAAGGCGGGAAGGGTGGTGGGGAGAAAACAACATGACATTGATGCTCTCCATAGACAATGTGTGACTAAAAAAAACCAAACAGATTCCCGGTGATGAGACACACCCCTCCATGACGAGTATGACAGTAGACTGATAAAGCGTAGTGGTAGGTATAGAATGCCAAAGGACAGAACTAAAAGATATGGGGATTCCTTTATACCAAGATCTTTTTATATATTGAATGAATTGTTTAGTCATGTGAGATAGCTTGAATGTGAGTTTGTAGTTGATTTCACCACATTGTTGTAATGTTTTTCTTGATATTTGAATCTTTTAAAATGCCTCCTACCTTCATCTTAAGTTTACTATAATACTTCCGCCCCCCCACCCCATACCCTTCCCTCTCCACCCTGTTGTAATACCTCTGCCTCTTTGGCATGACTTTTTTTAGATTCTACTTCTTACAGGTTCCAGACTTTTTTGACCTGCAGATATGCATTCCTGTGATACTGTTTATATTGTAATGAACTCTTAACTCTTATTCATATACAATTTTTGTATGCTTTCAACTACATTCTTATGAGCATGTCAAATGAAGCTCCCCGAGAGGGATAAATAAAGTTATCTGTACAGACACACAAATAATATTTGACTACCATATCAAGTTTTACCAGTAATAACTCCTCTAAAGCCAGTTCCTAAAACCACATTTCCATCTTGTAACTGTCCACCCACATACAAGACTTGATCCTGCCGGTGAAACCGGTTATGAGGAACTGAGTGGATGAATTTTTTAAAAGATAATGTTTTAGTTCAAAGGGAATTTCATTAGTTTTGGCATTCATAATTTATTTTTTTTTATTAGATTCATTATTCAAATTATTGTGTCTTCAATGTGATTGAGTTGAATAGCCTTTGGGTATTTTTATTTCATTTACATTGACCTAATCAACCAGTTCTTTGTCAATCTTGATTATTTTTACAATGCTACTGAGCAAAAATTGTTCACTTCAAACCTCACAATACACAGTTCAGTTGTGACATCTCATTCAGTTCACAATCTACTGAATACTAGGTTCTTCAGTCCGAGATCACAACGAATATACTTGCCATTGCAGGTTTTAAAAAATTCACATTTTTACATGTTTTCACACTATTTACTTTAAAAATTTGTAGTGTTATTTAACAAAATAAAACAAAAAAATGCTCCCCCCAAAAAAACAAACAAACAAACAAACAAAAAACATTAACAAATCATGGTACACTTCGAGACTATTTCAACTTACTATTATGATCATTGACAATGTCTCGACCATCAATTGACAGGGCGCCTCTACTTCCTGTGCGAAGGAAGCGTAATGAATGGTATTCTCTATTACTTACATAAATATCACCGTTTCTTATTGCTGATGGTGGGTCAATTTCATCTGTGTCATAGGTCACGACAACATACCCATTCACCTACAGGATTAGGAGAACAGTGTAATCAGTCTTCATATAAATCTATCATTGTAAACTTTTTATATTTCAACTACATTCTATGACTGCTAGTGATAGGCCCTGGTTTGTCTTAACAATAATAGAGATTGCTATTCCAAATCTTTTCCAGAACCCCATTTTCTGTACTATCTCTTCAGATATCTTATTTAAATAGTAAACTTAAATTTGTTATTAAAAAATACAAACCAGTCTTATTTCTATAAAGTCTCCAAATGCTTGAGACAAGAGTTTCATCAACACGGCATTCCTCTCATCTGTTTTAATTCCCATCCTGATCTCATCAGCATCACTATCCACTGTATCACTCAACGGATAACTGTAAGCCATTGTACCATAAGAGCCTGGGCTGTTTTCATGTCCAAAGTTGTAAGCTAACATTTCTGGTGGAAGAAAGCATAATATTGAATTCTACTTGCATTCTATCATCCAACAGACATTCAGAAAAGTACTTTGAGCAATGCATGACTTCATATGACCTTTTCAGTCTAACACAGACTTTTCATTGTCTTAATCTGATGCTTTCATTTTACATCTGTAGGTGATACCTTCAAGGTACAAGCCATTCAAGGACTGCTGATGTCATTAAAATACCTGCATGGCATTTTGCTGCTCACCACAACTGGTCAGATTCATCTTAAACTTATATGCCTTTCAGTTGATTTCTAACAACAGAAATGGGCAGATCCTTGAGTACAAAACTTTGCCCCAACAACTTTATTTCCCTGTACCAATTTCAGTACGTCTACAAACCTGGCGTGATGTAAAATACTTACCTGGAGAACTTGATCCTCCATCAGGTGAAAAAGTCACACCTGCTCCACCATCTCCATCTCTATCTGTTGTCCCTTCTTCATCTCTGTCTGGAGAACTTGAAGTGTCCATTCCATCTCCTAAAACATTCATTGCAAAAGAAATATCAAAAGTCTGTGTAATTCAAGACTAAGCAAAATGTAAATAGCACTAATCAAGAGGTAAACAGCATTTTAATTTTAAAAAAAACAGACAAGCCATGCATTCTGATTATTCCATCTTCAAAGCTATGCTTTGCTTCAAGCTCTCACAGGGTAATACTGGAATCAGCTACATGTACAGGCAACTTCTCATAAGGAAATACCTGCACCTGCACTCATTGCCCAAAAGGCAATGGCATACAATGGTTAGGAAAGATCAGAAGACTCTTTATCAAATGAAAAAAAAAACAACAAAAAACATAAAAAAACAACATTTAAAAAACTTACTAGTTGTCTCAAGACTTGGACGTGGACTGAATTCTGATTTCCTGGGGAATGAACAGTGGCAGTGAATGAATTGATGCAAATAAAAATTTTACAACAATCCAAGCTTGCTTTATAATCATCAACCCTATAAATAAATAGAAACTGAAAAAAACCCAACAAACAAACAACAGCAAAACACCCAACATGTTGAATATCAAAACTTTTTTTAAAAATGTTGTCTGTGTATCCTGAATTATGAAATCCACTCGTCACTTCAAAAATACCCAACACATTTCCACCCCATTATACATACTTGTCAGGATCATGTTGGGCTACAGCGACATCTCCGTAAGTTTCAAAATTGTCACTGTTTCTTGCCAGTACAAAAATGTAGTCCCCATTGACATTCAGACCTGAAGATAAAACAAAAAGAGTGAACTTTGGAAAATTGCTAACATTGTTGGGAAGATTGAAATCCCAGACAATGCAATTTCTTATATCCAAAAATGATTTTTCCCATGTTGTAACACTAATATCTTTCTAATCACCTTTTCCACTAGTCATTGTGGTGAATGTCTTATCTTCAAAGGCTTGTCCTGCAACTTTAATAATCTGGTAAAACAAACAATTTTTGGGTTTATGGCAGTAGACAGACAACTACAGTGGAGTCCACTTAAAAAAAACCTGCTTAACTCACTGAGCACGAATAAAGAGTATGCCTGATTACCCCTGTCTGCTATTGAGTACGGATACTGAGTATACTCAGTATTCCATCTCAAATAAAACATAAGGAAGAGCAAAACCTATGCGTTGCCATCCTCAAGAATAGATGCACATCTTCACTCTTTCCACTCAAGTACTGCTCGCTTATGGAACTCCCTTCCATCTCAAGTCAGACAACTTCAGAAAACCAATAAATTTATTGACAGCAGAGACCAAATCACAATCAGAGGAAATTATCTAAAATTTAAAAACAAAAGACACAGCCAATCTTGATCATTGCTACACCCTGTTGCGATTATCTTCTTCAAAGAAACTGTGACAAGATTGATTGAAGTTGAAGTTGAAGGTTCCAAATTAGAAAAGCTATGCTTTATTCCGGTCCAATTGTCAGCAGTCAAAGAAAAGTATACTATATATGTAAAAATACAAATTAGAAGTAATTTGGGTTTAAATACATGTAGAAAGGGATGAAATGTTTAAATGTTATCTTTATATTTAGCAATCTTGATGGTATCTTGAAAATGTGGGGAAATGGCTAGTTGCCAGGCACATGGGGCAAATTCAGGCCCAGTGCACAGTGAGTCAAGATAATATCTCTTTTAAGATAAACCATTTGTCCTGTCATGATTTTCCCCCTATATGCTTCTACTAATCAAAGTTCAGTTCAAATATTACGGGATCACTCTTTGTCTGCTTCAAATAGGCCGAAACTTTTCTAAGTTGTCATGGCCTCCTTTTCCATGTACAACCACCCAGAGACCCAGTGGATTGGTGGGTTTTGCATGCCCATATAAGGCCATTTCTTGCGGGAATTCTCCCTCATTCCCTATCCCTTGTCCCATCTCCACTTCTACTGTGGGAAGTGAAGGTTGCAATCTCACTAAATTAGATCTAGGTCACCAGACCTTTACCTACCCCTCATTTTGAATGAAATGGTAGTTTTCCTTGGAAATGGTTAAGATAAACCTTGTTTACAATAAACTCTCTGATTGGTCTGAAGGATTTTATCTTGAGAGTGCTCTACTGAACTACACACTGTGTTAAACCTCACCTTTAATGACTCCTCTAAAGCCAGTTCCTGAAACTACATTTCCATCTCGTAACTGTCCACCAATATACACCTGGTACATACGGTCAAACTGTCCATGAGGAACTGAGAGGATTGACATAAATGAAAAATAATTTATTACTTCAAGTGGCATAGAGAGGTTCTTGTTTTTTTGTGTTCATTATCTTTATTTCAATGCTTGAAATGTTTCAAAGTGCTGACAAAAATAATTACTAGTAGTTTTAAGTCGACTGTAGTCATAAAACAACAAAGCATATTAAAACTGTCTTGTCAAACCTGGCCACAACAGTCACTCAAGATGACAGAGAAAAAAGCCATTATGGACAGGAGAGAGACGGAGTTACTATTATTGGCTTATCTTACGAATACAAAGTGTGTCTAAAAATGATTGATCAAAAAAGGAAATCTAACACAGAACCGACAACAGATTGCCTCTCAGTTCTCATAGTGCTTACGACTGCACAATGATTTGTTAAAATGCAAAATTTTAGTACAAAACTACCAACGGCATATTAATAACTTAATGTAAATATATCAGACAGGAACAATTATGTGAAGTTACATATATTGAAAAGGTACAAGGTTATTGCAAAAAATGTCCATATACAGCTAGCTGTAATTAAAAGGTAATCTTTATGATTGATTTATCTGTGGTTTCATTTCCAGACACACCCTAAATGTGTGCCTTGTATTCTATTATCAACAAATAAATCACACTCTTTACTCATATTCAAATGTTATTCTGAAAACTGTGCGGCAGCTGGTAAGAAAAATAAAAACAAATGCTGGTTTGAAAAAAAACAAACAAGGCATACTTTTTATGTTATACTCAATTTGAACTTACTTGTGTGATCATTCAACACATCTCTGTGATCAACAGATAGGATGGCTCTAAATGGTGTGCGCACAAAGCGTATCAAATGATATTCTGTATCACTTACATACATTTGCTCATTTCTAATTGCGGATGGTGTGTCTTGTCCAGCTGTATCATACGTCACAACAACATATCCCTCTACCTAATGGACGAGAAAGACAAGGGAAGTTCAATCTGTATCTAGCATCTTAACATTTCCACTCACGTTTTACAACTATTAATGAAAGAACAAACCTGTAGGCACATAGTATTAACAAATTTCTATTTACATATTTTACAAAAATAAGCTTATCTTCAAATTGCTTTTAGTTATTCAACCCACTATTTCCTCATCAAATTTGTGACTAAAAATACAAAAACGGGAAACAGGGAAAAAGATAGAAAAATATGTTAAAATATACATCAAAATAGCACAAACCAGTTTAATTTCAATAAAGTCCCCAGACACTTGTGACAAAAGTGTAATCAACACGGCATTCTTCTTCTCTGCCATAATTCCAAAAACAATCTCATCACGGTCGCTATCCTTTACATCATTCAATGGGTAGCGGTAAGCCAATGTGCCATAGGATTCTGGGATATCCCGAAGACCTAAGTCATATCCTAACGAGCCTGATGGAAGAAAATACAATATGTACTTGAACTTTATTAACTTATAAATAGCTACAATATAGTGATTGCTGACAACAAATAACATTGCAATTTTTGATGCTCTAATGTACACTTTCATTCACTTTCTACGATGCCTTAATTAATTAAAAATGATAACCCAGTGCCTTTATTACACACACATTTTAAATACTGTTCCCTGAGTTACAAAAATCTGAGGGTCCAATCTACCCCAAGGCCAAAAATCTGGAGATACAGCCCTTAAATCTGAGGGTACACTTGCAGAATCTGTGTGTGTATATGTAAAATCTCTAAAATTTGTGCATGATCGGGAGCACTGTTCAATATCAACTGGTATCATTAGATTTCCTTTTGGTATATGTAACAACAATGGGCAGATACTTCACTACGAGACTCTAATCTATTGACTCTGGTCATCAATATTAATGTCAACAGAGCCGCAGACCTTACTTGACTTGCAATACTTACCTGGAGAACTTGAGAATCCTTCAGGGAAAGAAATCACACCAAGTCCACTGCTTCCATCTCCTGCTTCCACTTTGTTAGGGAAGGTCACTGTGCCTATTGCCTCTCCTGAAATGTGTAGTGTTAGAAAAGAATACCAAATGTGTGTAACTGACATGTCTGACAATGTCAAACATGACTAGACACAAAGGTAGAGGAATTAAAGGACACACAAGCACTGCACATAAGTAAGACTTGAATCAACCACTACTTAATGACTCCAGGATAGCCAATCAAGACAAGTGTTAAGATTCACACAGAAAAGAGTGGAAAGCAAGCAAGAGTCAAGTAACTACGTAGACCACTGAATCTGAAACAACAGCAATGTATAAAAATAAGATGAGAGAATGTAAAAGATGACAGACTCACCTGCTCTGGTATCTACAATGCCTTCTGGTGCCCTATGAAACAAATAAAAGAAATGGAAAAAGAAACACATGTCAAAACTTTACATCATACATAGCCTGCTTCTTTTAGCATCCATAGCTCTTACAGAAATTATAAACTAAAGACAAAAAAAAAACAACAAACACATAAAAACAGAACAAAAAATCTTTCTATGTATCTTTCTTTAAATTGGCTTTTCTTCATCATACAGCCAAGCATTTCACAGACTTACGTGGTTTCAGCAATATCTCCATAATTTTCAAATCTGTCTCTTGGCAGTACAAACAAGTAGGCTCCATTAATATAAAGACCTGAAGATGCATAAGCCAGGAATAAATATTGCATTGAAATGTTGTTACATCTCTTTGAAGTACCGAAATAAGAGATAACATAGTTAACACAGCTTTTCCCACTTATTGCAGAATCTACCAGTATTCTTCAAGTCAAATCCCTCCATACTCAATCTGACAAATCAATGATTATCAAAATATCTCCCTTATACCATTCTAAACACTGAAAGGATCATGACAGATAGAGGAATATACTGATATCCATGTCATACAGACAAACAAATAATATTTGACTATCATATCAAGTCTCACCGGTAATTACTCCTCTAAAACCAGTTCCTAAAACCACATTTCCATCTTGTAACTGTCCACCTACATACAACACTTGATCCTGGCGGTGAAACCAGTTATGAGGAACTGAGGGAATAAATACAAGAAGGACAATGAGTTAATTCAGAGGGCAAATTATTAGTTGAGGCATTCAATGGTTTGGGTTTTTTAAATTCTTCCTTAAATTCATTCCAAAGTATTTTTAAAAAGACAAGGAAATAGTCTTTTTGTTTTTCTCACAATAACATCTACTTTTAATTTTCTCACTGACCATGTTACAGTGTGTAACAAAAGACAATTTTCAAACCATCACATGAGTTTCTATACAATCTTTCAAACCACATGATATATAAATTTGGACATTTCATTCCTTTGACATGACTACTCAGCACAGTATTTTCAGCTCAAACCCCACAATACATGACCTTGATCATTTAATTCCTTCAACAATACTACTGAGGGCACCATTTTCAGTTTAAACCCCACATTGCACAAACTTGAACATTTTATTCCTATAATAATGCTACTGAGCATGGTATTTTCATTTAAAATCACAAAATACATACACTCTTAATATTTTATTAATTTGATAATGCTACTGGACATAGTATTTTCTGTCACACCAC
>JAOYNN010042232.1:0-18593 GCA_025770095.1 Goniobranchus kuniei | reverse complement strand
GAGAGAGAGAGAGAGAGAGAGAGCTGCTCGACATTTGGAATTGCTCCTGATTAAGATGTAGCCTGCAAAAGCATGTTTGAAATTTGGAGTTTGGGAGATTGTACGAATATATAATGTAATGACTTCCATTCTTTTGCTCCAAGATAGGCGTAGGGAACTTTTGAATGTAGTCTCCATGTTCGCTACTGAAGGCCCTATCGAGAGTCTTTAGCCTACTGTAAAATTTGACCTAGATAATCTGGTGCTTTCTTATTCATGATGGAGTGCGTGGTGATAGGACGCCTAAAAAGAAGAAGTTTATGTGGAGGCATAAGTCGTATGAACTTGTATTAATGATGTCATCACTGCTAACTGATGGTTGTAAAGACAATGGTTTGTACAGCTCTCTTTTGGACAGCAAAAAAGAAGGTCAAGATTTGATACCGCAGCCGAGCCCCAGATTGTGCTGCAATAAAAGAGCATTGTCTGTACATGTATATAGGCGAAGTGAAACAGTTTTCGGCAATGACGTTCACGATATTTTTTATTTTATTGAGAAGGAAAAGTTTCGATGATATGTGTTTACACGGCCAGAAGATGTACTGGTCCCATAGGAGATTGTTAAGGATAATCATGCCAAGAGTTCTGTGACTAGACACTTCTGTAATTTTTACGTTGTTTATCTCCAGGTTTAGTGAGCCGCTGGAGCTTTGTCGTTTCTTTCTCGTAGCTATAAGCATGCATTAGTTTTTGAAGCATTTAAAATCACTTTGTTATCAAGACACCACTGAGCTAGATTTGATAGACTTTTATTTAGATCTAAGATAATTTGTCTAAGGCTTGGAGCAGATCTGCTTATTGTCGTGTCGTTGGCGAACATGTTACATTCAGGATTGCATAAGTTTAAAGGTATGTCATTGATGCAAAGAATGAATAATAGAGGTCCCAATACAGAGCCTTTTGGGACACCCCGCTCATTTGGAAGAGGTGATGGAATGTTATTAGTTATATTAACCTGCTGGGTTCTCTGCGATAGGTATAATTTAAAAAAAAAAGACCGAAATATGGGAGCCAGCCCATACACAGACAGCTCCTTAAGATGAACAGCATAGTTAACAAGATCAAAAGCCTTTGAAAAGTCAACGAAAATGGCCCCTGTCATTTTACTTTCATTAATAGTATGAAACCACTGGTTGGCAAGTTTCAAAATAGCAGATTCACAGGGTGGTTAACACGGGAACCAGACTGGTTTGGATGAATAAAATTATGGGTATCAAGATAACGACAAAGTGAGTATGGCAGTGACGTTCTAAAGGTTAAGAGATTACAGAGCACGGAGATTGGCCGGTAATTGTTTGCTATGTCTTTATCCCCGTATGAAGGCATGACTCGGGCTTGCTTTAATTTGACAGGGAAAATCCGTTTGGATATACATAGGTTGTAGATGTACGTCAGATTTTTGGTCACGCAGGGCGCAGCGATTTTTAATACTCTTGAATTATTACCGTCAATACCCACAGAGTTGCTTTGTTTAAGTTTAAGAGACATTATTAAGGAGCAGACTTCACTCACTGATATTAAAGGTGTGGAAAAGGAACAACGATCCTTTGTTAGTTTTGCTGAACAAAATTTCATTAGTTTAGTTAGATCAGGCTCAGAATTCAACAGATGCGAAGTAAGGTTTGATCCTGTGTTCACAAAATGATTATTGAAATCGTCAAGTGTTAGAATGCTGGATAGACTGGGAAGATTCTGGGGATTCGCGTGCTTTATTGCCTGCCACAGAGGCGACGAGTCTTTTTTTTTCTCGATCTTATTTTTTCGCATTATACTTTTACTTTGTTTCTGTGTGTCTTGTATTCTTCCGTTTGGTGTTCCGCTTTGCATTTATCACGCTTGTGCATGGCATCGATAATCTCTTTCGTTAACCACCGTGGTTTGTTGTAATTTATTATTTGCTTTGTTTTTGTTGGAGCATGAGAGTTCAACACAGATAGGAACATGTTGAGAAAGATGTCCAAGCAATCATCAGGATTTGTGTGCTGGTAAATCAAATTGAATGGCTCGTTAAAAAGATCCCGAAGAAAGATGTTAGATTGAAAGGTTTTATGCGATCTAAAAGTAATAGAACTTTGCTTACGTTTGATATCTTTGACATTTTTTGTTGTTGAGTTTTTGACGACGACGAAGAAGAAACTAAGGTAATTGATGGAAGCAAAGAGCAGAGGCTGTGAGTAGAGGAAAAAAGTAGAGGAGCTATGAAAAGAACATCTTGAGAAGGCTACTGTTATTAACTTTTGATATTTTTACAGATTATTTGCCCCCATCAACCCTATCCTCGGAGCTTTTCCATTTGTGAAGGAAACAGTCGTAAGAGGCAAATGAGGGATCACCCTTTCCTTGTTGTTTTCAACCTATTATTGTCCAGCAACTCATTCTTGTTTCTGTCATGTCTGACAATGATTGAGTGACAATGAGTATCTTCTTGTCGAGAGTCCTGATTTCACCGCAAAAGATGTAAAAAGGTCTTTACTTAATTAATCAATCAAAACGTATGCATCAGGGAAAGATGATAGTCATGCTTTTATTTGATCGTAATACACACTATTCTTCTTCTCTGATTATTAATAGACTGCTTTAAGTGAATTCGTATTATTTCTTTTTGATCTGAGGCAAATGCTTGTTTAGGATATGAATAAGAAATATCTTGGATTAGTTAATACTGGTTCCAATTGTATTCTAATTCACAGTGAAACAAAACAAAAAACAACAACCCCAAAAAACCAACATAAACAAAACAAAAACAACAACAACAACAAAAACAAACAACAAAAAAACCAACCCCAAAAACCCCACTCATTTAAAGGGCCACCTTTACATGGCCTATCAAAGTTGAGATGAAGAGGCCAAGCAAGACACCGGTTGCGATTATAAGTGAGGGCTACAAAAGGTATAGGCCTCCCGAATGCAAAGGGCTGGTTGCATTCCGCCCATCCGTGATAGTAACTGTATTACTAAAGTATCACCCCGTGTGTGTCCTGCGAGCTGTTCTTCAAAGAGTCTTCATACATTAAACTGGGAGAACTGAGCCCAGCCTCTCATGTGGCAGCGAATGAGTTCCAGCGCGCAGGGTCTAGGCCTATTTCACGATGCGAGGGTTATCACTTGTTTTGTGCCCGGCTTATTTATTTTCATATGCGTGGCACAGATCGTGGTTAGTTGGGAGTAATTGTGCTATAGCCTACTTAATAAACAAATGATAGTTAACTGCTGTTTGATGTATGGTTAGACAATATACATGTATGTAGTTCGTACAATAAAAAAAGGAAAATAAAGAAATAAATAAATTATTTCAATCTTACTCTTTCAACGTCTGGATGAGAAAAAAGGGGGTGAGGCAATGTGACATGTTGCATGGTTACATAAACGAGAAGACTCATAACGAGAGGGGATCATTACAGGTAGCAGCATTGCATGCCTCTTGTAATACAATATTAATATGTATTTGTTGACAGGATAAAATTGACCCTATTCCACATGGACGGAAATGTGTCATGTATCTTTTGTTTTAGTGGTATTTATATACAGTAATAAAGTACATGCATTTTCAATCCAACGAAGTAGGCTTTTAAAGTCGAAGCACGAAGCCTGAGGATGACTTTGTCTAGTGGTGCTTCATGTCTGATAGAGTCAAAAATTGACTTGTTCGCTTGTAAGATGGGAGTTTGACCCGAAAGCTCGACTAATGAAGTTAGGTCTCGGGCTACCGGGCTAGCTTCGTCTCGGAACTCAGTCTATTTTTACTTTCACTTTCATCTTTCATGGTCATGCAGTGGTATCGACAAAATTATCGCCAGTCCCATGAACTCTAGGGTATCAAAAGAATATATTGCTCAGTATTTTGCTTGGTTAGATCGCCGCGCCATCAATCAGAACAATATACATGTATTTCATTTAATTCAATAGTAAAGAGAAATCACTAGCGCATGCAAAGTATACTATTGATCAAGTAGTTGCCCCACTTCTTCTAAACTAGATGCATATATAACCTAAAAGACTTTAAAAAAAAGAATGGAGTAACTGGATTCGCCAGATGTCATGAGGCCTTATATCGTAATCGTTGTCTTGTCACATGACTTTTAAGCATATCTTTAGAGAGCCTATTTATTTACTACATTTATTGTATAGATTGACATAGGGCCTAGCCTAACTGTCCGTCACCACTTCGGCTGCCGTCTTCGGCAACTTGGAGTAAATGTAGATTTAGATCTAAACCTGATTTCACAAGGATTTCTAAATGTATGTTCTTCTGTAATCATTTAAAAAAAAAATGGAATTTCTCTGGATTGAAATTTATAAGAAAATTAGATTTAGATGGATCTAGTCAATCTTAGAAAGTTAGATCTTGTTTTAAGACTTAGACTAGACTAGATCTAGATCTAAATATCTCATCTAGATCTAGATACTAGAAATTAGAAATATTGTAGTAAAAGGCCTCTTATCTAAGAAGTTAGAAGAATTAGTATGTTGGGCCATAGGCCCACTGCCCATACACTCCGTGTGGTGGTTGTGGCAGCTTTGGTGAAGACATCTGAGGATTGTCATTGACGCTTGGATGCATGAAATCATCTCATCGAGATATCTTTAATTAAAATTGAGGCCCTAAATTAAAGGCAGGCACTATTCGTGATTCATACCTTGGTACGAATAGTCTTGTGCTATCCGTACCCAAGGCACAATTGGTATGTTTGTATTACAGTTTCAAAATCTGCAAAAGTTTCGTCAAGAGTTGAAATCCATTCTCACAATAGATTTTGATTTTAATTTAGAACTAGGCTAGATCTAGAATCCATTAGAAGTAATTCACTTGTTGAAGGAAACAATTTTACCAGCCTAAAAATTAAATACATAGTACTCGAGTTGGATTTGCCTAATCGGCCACAGTGACTTGCTACATGAATCGGCCCAGATATTTTGGGTACAAATAGCCCTGATCTATTTGTACCTGGTATGGATAGTCACTTCGTAAATTAAATGTTTGGATTTAGTAGGCCTATTGTTATGTTATGACGTTATGTAACCTTTTGCTGTATCACTTTCACCCACTGTAAACTACAAGGCAAGAACTCTATTTTCTGGAGTGGCTATTTTTACAATATCATGCAATTAAATATTGAGATTATTTTCATTGAAGCATTGAATCTTGGAGTTGTTGTTTGTTAGCACAGTGTGCTATTGTTACTCCATCATATGTTTGGATCAGGTTTTTGTACCGTTTCATATATGCGTTATTCATTTGTGGGTAGTAAATCGACCAGGCACATAACAGTGGTATCTAAAATCCCTCTATATTAGTGAGGAGGAATCTCTTTTGCTCCCATTGTTTGTGTAGTTTGGACTTGAACACATCAACACTGCTTGAGCTGATGATGTGTTCTGGTAGACTGTTCCAGCGTTTGATGTTCCTATGGCCAAAGCTTTTCAGTTTGATATTTTTCTTGCATATCGTCTTCTCCAGCTTTAGACTATGCCCTCGAGTGGCCGTTTTTGACCGGTTGAAGAAATTGGTACTGTCAACATCTTCAATCCCCTTCATGATTTTGAAGATCCGTATCAGGTCACCCCGAATTCTTCTGTACAGTAAGCTGGGTAGGTTCAACGCCGTGAGCCTTTCCTCGTAATAGGGATTTGAATCTTGGTATGAGCCTCGTGGCACATCGTTGAACATTCTCAATTACCAGGATGTCTTTCTTGTTTGTTGGAAACCAGACGGAATCACCATAGTCGAGGTGAGAGCGAACCAGTGTTGTATACAGTGATCTCAGCATATTCGAATAGGCCTACGTGTATTATCTTCATCATTCGTCATCAGCATCACCCTTTTCGTCAACACTTTATCTATTTTCCCCAATGTTTTTAATCTCAAGCCTCATAGATCTAAAATATAGATATCGAGATTTCTAAAACATCCTTTTTTTACGATCTTATCAACCTCACACAATCACCACTGGTGCCCACACATTAGCCCTGCCATTGTAATCATAGCGTTCTCGTTCATAGTAGGCCGGCTTATTTAGTTTTTTGGAGTCAATCGTTCAAATTGTGATAGAAGCATGGAATTTCACATAGATGTTGGCCAAATGATGTATTTCAAGAAAAAGTGTTGGCAAAAAAAAATTCAAAATGGCCGCCAAAAATCCAAGATGGCCGCCAATAGATTCTTGAATATGGCCTTTTGCATCTGTTATTTATACACATCATCTGGTTTGTGAATAAGTGGCAGAAACCCTTATGTTAATTATTTTAATGAATATTTTCCACAGACAATAATGTTTTAATGTCCTAACTGAATAAAAAAAGACATCGAATGCTTATAGGGTCCGTTAAATTTGAGACAATTTCAATGTGCGGAACATAGCTTTTAGTTTATTCTGTTGAAAATGACCACTTCATTCAACCGGATTGGTACACTAAAATGCCACGTTGATCTAGAAGTGAGCAAGACTAAAATATCACTTGCTTTCATTAGGTATATCAGTAAGTCGTTATGTACATGCTTCAGTAACTGTAGAGTTTGACACGAATACACAATACACGGACAATTGTTTTAAAGCAACTTAACAAGGTGAATCCATTGTTTCCCTTCTCAATGCAGTAAGATCTAATCAAAACAAAGCCAATTAACAGATTCAAGAGCTGTCATGCTGGAGAATTCGTCTTGGTTATGTACATCCATTTTTGAGGCAAAAATGATCGTCTTATGACGTACATGTAATTAAAAGCTTAGTGCCCCATCAATTTAGAGCAAGTTTTTGAAGTTTTTGACCCGAGCGCTGATGTACGTAATGTGCCTTTTCTTTCATCACTTACATATAACAAACAAATTAAATTCATAAACTGTAAATATTTTAAAGTAGTAATGTGCTTTTGGTTGATGGTACAAGTTTGGTTCACTCTTTACACCCAAAACTTACGTTTCGAGAATATACAGACAAAGACTTTGAGAAGAAGTTTCATTATTTTGCCCAGAGTACGTATGAGGTATACAGTAGCAAGTCACTGTGTGAGACATAATCTCCGACCAATACAGAACACAGAGCTTAAAAGCTTTCACAAGAAAGTGTCTGGATAGGATAAGCAAACACTCTACTGCGAGAGTGCCAAAACCTGGCCCTCATTTCTTTGAAATAGAAATGACACAAATAAATCCAAACTTTTCGATTTGCTTGCAAAAAGTATCTACAACATGGATTGTTTATGTAACATAGCAGGACAATTCAATATGCAACAAGATTGCAAGGTTAAACATATCCTGCATCATGAAGAGACAGACATAAGATGATTGTATGACATCAGCGTGTATTATTTCAAATGGAACAGATGTTATTGTGATAGCAGCATCATATTTTGATGAATTCAAACTTATCGGATTGCAAAAAACTGGATATCTTTTGGGAATGGTGAAAGAAAAGGATGATTTCCAATTCATGAACTGGTGGCAAACGTTGGTAGAGAGCAATCCAAAGGCCTTCCATTTTTTTCATGCATTTAATGGTTGTTCTGTTTCTGGCTTCAGAGGAAAGGGAAAGAAGTCTTTTTTGCAGACTAGGGATGCATTTCCAGCTGTAACAAAAACATTTGATAATGAGAGAGATTTCCTGGTTTGAAGAAGATGACATCCCCAAGAGAGAACGGTTTGTTGTGTTGCTATACGACAAATCTTCTTCGTTGTCAGATGTTGATGGTGCAAGGAAATATTTCTTTGTGCACAAAAATGTCCAGTTTGATAATTTACCCCCTGCAAAGACAGCCCTAAAAGAACAAATAATCAGAGCAGCTTACCATGGAGGAATTGTTTGGGGTCAAAGCCTTGCACGGGAGGCTAAATTTCCATCTCCTAAGTTATGAGGATGGTGTATACAAGACGATTGTTTAGACATTTATTGGACTAAATTGAGCCCAATTGCAGCTGGTGGCAAATAATGCAATGGAATGCAATGGAAGGTGCTGTTGTAGGTAACGCAGTCTGCAATGTATTTCCATGAGCAGCTGTCCTTGCCAAACTGATTATTGGTACCTAGCATGATACAAGTTGTTATTTAGCAATGCTTATGATGTATGTCATTATTGTTTGTCTACAATAAATTTCCAGCAAATAATTTCTGTGTCGTATACTATCTTTTTCATTTTCATGAATTGCCAATTACAGTATTGATAGTACCGAACATGCCATTATTTCCTCTTGGTACATGATAGGACTCCGGCATCTTACATTCTACCATAATGAGGATGGTTTGTCGAGTTTTGTCTCTAGGATAATATAATCTATTCTGAACATCATCACCAAATTGCCAATTTTGGTTGTTTTTGTGAAACAGTGTGCTTTCTCTGTTGATCTCGATGAAAAGCACACGTTATATGCCTATATACGATTTGTTACAGAAATTCTGCTTCTTCGTCAAGAAAGGAAGTAGAACAACTTAAGATGCCAGTATAGTGAATGTTTAAGTCTACTTTGGTACATGTATGCATTTAAAGTCACATGTAGATATATATGGATGCTGTTAAGTGCCACAAAAGAGTGGTATTCAGTTAAAGTATGATAGCTTGGTCTTGCAAAATGTTTTTCATATGGTGCTGTATTAGTATTATATGTTGTAACATACCTATTGCACATTTTGCATTACAAAACGTCTTTGGCGGCCATCTTAAATTTCCTGGCATTTTGAAATATTTTTTGGCCAACCTGATTTTTTTAATCGGGACCATACAGAGAACCTGTGTACTAAATTTCATTACATTTTATTGTCAGATTTGTAAAGTATTGAATGTTTTGCATTAAAATACCGCACAATGGCAGCCATCTTGAATTTTCCAGCCATTTTGATGTTTTTTCTTTGGCCAACACAATTTTTGTAGTAAGGACCACACAGAGAATTTTTGTGCTACATTTCATTAAATTTTATTTTTAAATTTTATAGATATTGGACATTTTACGAAATTCAGGTCATTGGCGGCAATCTTGAATTTTCCCCGCCATTTTGATTTTTTTGTTTGGCCAACACAGTTTTTATAATTAGGACCATACAGAGAATGCTTATACTGCATTTCATTAAATTTTATTGTCACATTTTTAAGATATTGAACATTTTAAATTACAATAAGGAACATTGGCGGCCATCTTGAATTTTCCCGCCATTTTGAAAATTTTTTTTTGGCCAACACAATTTTTGTAATAAGGACCATACAGGGAATGTTTGTACCAAGTTTCATGCTCCTATCACAAAATGAATAATTGTCTCAATAACCCGGCCTACTATCTGGTGAATAAGCCGATACAGATTGTTTGCTTCTATTTTCACCATTGTTGCTTCTATGGAGTGATTCGCTTAGTGTTCATTTCTCATGTGTTCAATATTAATTTTAACTAATTCTGTAAAATCGGATCAGATTCGTCCCTTGTACACATTTTTCGAAATTCGGCCTTTATAACGAATTTTGTGTGAAAATTTGAATTGTGACAAGTTGTTGATAACGATTTTACACAAAGTTGAAGTTGTGCGGTTCTGATTAACACAGGAAATACAAAAATGAATTCTCATACGGAGAGTTATCATGTTACAAATCTAACTGAACTTTGTAGAACATTTGGTGAACGTAAGCTCACAAAGAAACAAACTGGACAAAAGAAAACTATACAAAGTGCAAGATTTTGTAACAGACATATTGTTTAGAATATCGGTTGCCTGTGACATTTCAAAAAAACATTCACCATTCATTTGCTATCCATGTGTGAACAAAATCAAACACGTCAAAAAACATTGGTTTGACGGTACTATTTTAAGGGTCAGAAAATTAGCCTAGGACAGCGCTCACATTATGATGCAATATGAATAAAATAAAGATATCGACGACTGTCCGACCTGTCTGCACTTTTCACAAACATTGTTAGAATTCAAACATTTCAAGCAAAGCACAAAAACCCAACCATTGTCATTACCACTTTCAACACAACCACTACTTACAACAACAAAAGCAACAACAGGACAAACATCAGATACTCAAGAGTTAGTTACCGTTGCACACAAAATACAAGAAACAACAATTGAGTCAGCACCCAGTAACACAAATAGCACAACTCCTGATGAACATAGTATGATAGGTAAAGTAGGAGACGAAAGCAGCACATATTCACTCAAGAGGACAATTCACAAATGCACACAGACAATACAACACAAGGCTCTCTGAATATCATGACTAGCTTGAGTTCCCCTCCTGCTTCGTCAACACCAGCCACCCATTAGACAGTTTGCTCAGGCTATGGAATTATCAGAAAACAAATCCCTTGATTGTAAAGAACAAGAACTTCTGGCATGTTTTGTTAGGAGACTCATCAACACATCAAATTCAAACATATGCATGAGTAAAACAAGAGGACAGCCATTAGTGTTAGCAAAATTATCTCGACCCAGAAGGAAACTTGTCAGGCCAGCAAAAGAACAAAGCGAAACCACTCCTCTTTAATTACATCGATTAGATCACAAGATAGCACAGACATTTGAGTAGTCCATTAATTAAAACACACCACCTTGCCAACTAGACAACACATATTTGACAAGGCTGGTATTAAATCAAAAGTACACATGAATAATCAATCTGTGGTGACAATGAAGGAAGCTACAGATCTAACATGGAGCCAGTTGCATCAACAAAGACGCTTTTTGAAACAGGCAGCCAAATGAACACAAACAAACAAAGGCAATCCATGGAAGATCTGGCAGCTGATAACATTGTCACACACATGGAAGATTTCGTAAATGCCAATGGTCAGATACACCTGCAGTTTTCTGCCGGATAGCTAATCTATCAAACTTTGTCACACAACTTTTAGATAAACACAAAGATAAAACACTTACATGGCACAATGCTTCTATTCACGAAAATGAAATTTGGGTGAAATTTGGGGGTGACCATAGGAAAGATAGTCTAAAGTTTACTTTACAACTTGCAAACACACTTAAACCAAACTCAAAGCACAACACATTTGTAATAGCGATGGCCAGAATTAAAGATAATTATGAGAATTTGAAAAAATGTGTGTCAATTTTAGAACCTCGAATCGATGTACTTTCTCACTTAAAATGGGAGGGGAAGAGAGTAGTGTTATTTTTTGGGGGACTATGATTTTTTAACAAAACTTTATGGACTTTCTCGGGCACAAGGTACTTACCCATGTTTGTGGTGTCTTGCATCAAAGTCCTACATGGCAGACAGACTTGCACCTGACTCCATGGCAGGCCTTTTAACTACCATGAAGCACGATTACAGGCGTTTTCTAAAGTATGGCCATGGGTTAAAGAAAAATGCGCCAAGGTATCACAGTAGTATACATCAACCAATGCTTGATATCGAACCCTCTAGGGTAGCACCTTCATATCTACACATTCTTTAAGGGATTGTTTTGAAACACCATCGGCTCTTGGAAGAAGCAGTTGATACTTTAGACACAAAACTAGCATCACAACCAGAGGAAGACTGCAAGAGTGCATCAGATTCATTGAGAGATTTCTGTAATAATTGGCCTAAGTCTGAGGAGCTCAAGGAACAAATCAATTTTTTTCAGTCTTGTGTTATCATGTCTGATACAGAAGATGAAAAGAAGAATTTGAAACAAAAGGTGTTGTCCTTTGAGGAACAGCTGGCAAATGTTTCTGTATGAGCCCCTCAGCCCTAGGTCAGGACCCATAGCTTCAAAATCAGATAGAATTCTCGATTGACACAGCATCACACCTTAGTCTTACCACAGTTGTTCTTTCATTGGAAACCATTGCCACAAATACATAACACCTGAAGTTTACAAACAGCTTACCTCTTTCATTGTATAAACAACACAAGAATGCACTTACTACCAACATGTGATAGACACTGCATGCATCCTACAGGAATAGTTCAATACTTAAAACTCATTGTATAGAGAAGTTCACATTCATCTTCCACACAGAAAAGCAATAACACAAGACGCAATTCCACATATTCAGGTGAGCATCACAAAATACATGACATTCTTTAGGAGAATATTCAACAACAAAATCACACCAAAACAACAAAATATTAGAAAAACATTGTATAACATGGATTTAAACATATTATGGGTTTGGTTTAGCATTTCAAGGTGAGCAAGGGGGTGAACTCATTCATGCTTCAGTTGCTAAATTAGAGAGAAGAGCAGCAGGGATAAGGAATAAAGAGTCACAGTTAAAATTGATAGTCGCATCACAGCACCTTCAAACATCACCTGATCTAATAGCATGTGCACCACCTTTTAAATGGAGAAAAACAAAGAAAATTGACCAACAGTAACTACAGCTTATGCACACATTTCATTTTCAACATAACAACCACACCCGTCATACCTCATTTGATTTACTCAAGACACTCAAATAATACTCACCAAACACAACAAACATATGTACAAATACTTTATTTCTGTAAATTACATGTTCAAATCGGATGTATCATGTTTGTAATGTATGTTTGGTATTATCCACATGAGTTCATGAGAGCGTGTCACTATGTGTGACAATCGATATCAATGTGGTGACTTCAACATCGGATAACTTTGCTTTCAATGATGAGGTAAGTAAGTTATAAACTTCAATCTGTTTACTTTCATTCATATAAATTTTATGAACCTGTATAGGGGAGAACGTATTTTATTTGACCTGTAATCTGATGACCCCCGACTTACCTGCCACTTTTGTTACGAGACCAGCGTACCTTTATCATATTTTAGCAGTCATAATTGAAATAATAACCTTTCAAAAACTGCAATCAGTGTATGTCATATGTTTCATGTTGTCATTGAATGAGATTTCATATGACTAAAATGTCATACAATGTCTGCATTATTATTTCAACCATATGTAACAAGTCAAAATGTAAACGCCACCGATACACCAGAATTAAATGGGAATTCCCGTAAGCTCAGGTATTTGACCCGGCCACAATACCAGGTTACCAGGGGAAGCAGCTCGCTCGCGTATAACAAAGTTGCCGTTTGTTAACAGCCGTGCTTTATTTCAAATGGTACATTTGAAAGGGAGAAGGTCAGAGTTTGTCAGAAAAATATCCATGGACACACCTAAGACTACAAAATATTGTCTGAAAGTTTGACATATTTACTATTGTGTGTCTATTCATATTTTTGTCTAAGTTTTATATAACTGTGACAATATTATGCATTGTGATATTTGTTATTTCAGCCTGCTCATTATCCTGTCAAAAATATTTCTGTAATAAATGAAAATGTCAATATGTCTATGTCTGAATGAATATTGCCATGATCTCTTTGTTCATCAGTGATATGACAGAAAGTTTTTTTGCTCTTGAGAACAATGCAATATATTCTGTCTCGATTGGCACTCAGCATTATGAGAACAGTTTTAAGACTGATCAACCAGGTGTCAGTACACTGTGACTGGATGAGTCACTCAAGTTATGCTCTACCTTATGGCTCATACTCATATGTGACAGCACATATACAGGGTGACATAAAAAAAAGCGCTCTCAGTAAAGTCTTTATAACTTTGTTAAAAAGACAGCTACAGCAAAAAATTTTGACATAGTCAACAGTGTTTATGGCCAAAACGTCGGGTAAAGTTTCGTAAATATCTTATTAAAGTGTGGAAATGGTGGTGAAAAACGAAATATATACCGTTTTTAAATCGAGGTATGACTCGACTGGAAATTGAACCTGCGACCTTCGGTTCAAAAGCAAATGAATACCGCATGGCCACCAGACCTGCGGGTCTTATATATCAGTTGCTGCGTGGCCTAGTCTAGGTGAGAAATTTTTTTTTGTCTTTATGCATCAATATAAATGGTCCTTTTTTTTTTATCAGGATCTAAACATTTAAGATGGATGTGGCCTTCGTTCACTCTCTAAATGCACCTACATCTCAATAGACTCCACCACTGATGATTTGTAGATGTATCGAGTGATACCAGCAATGTATTTTTCACCATTTGTTTTAAATTCAGTCGTGATGTTGACTTTTACTTAAAAACACAATTGTGTACTATGGTATAGTAAAAAAAAAAGAAGTTTAATCTAGAGCCAAAGGTAAAATTTAATTGATCTTGCTGCCCAACTCCAACATCAATGAAATTGAGATTAAGGATGTTGTGTTTAAACAAAGTTTTACTTTCTCAAAATGTTGTATGTGTGTTTTTATATAATATGAAGTATGAACAAGTTTATTTTAAAAATATTTTTTTGAGTTATATACATGTACATTATAAAACATAGAGTGAAAATATTTTGTTTTGAAAATTGACATGCTGTTGAAATAATTTTTTCTAAACAAAAAATAAACATGGTAATCTTTTATCTGTATGTATAATCTACTTGTCTTTCACATGTTTTTATCATCTCTGCTATAAAAGGTGGTGTAAAGTTGAAGTGGAGATGGATGGTTGGCAGCATGACTACTGGATCAAAAAGTTGGACTTGGAACTGCGAGGTTCCAAGTTCAAGGCCAGGCAGCGCCGTGGCATTCTGTAAGTCCTTGGGAAAGGTTATTTATACGCATTTCCTCACCCCACTCAAGTGTCATTGAGTACCCAACCACAGGCAGAGGAGGATCTTGTCAGTGTGCTAGATTATGTGCACCTGTAAAATGGCTGCATCTCTGTACATTCCTCATAGAGTTGAGAAGGTGTTTGGTTGGAAAAGGCCTGTCGGGGAACTCTTGTAAAGCACTTTGAGCACATTTAGTGGATTTAGCGCTGTATAAAAGTTCAGATTTCTCAGCTCATTATGTCATCTCAGCATCCTCCTTCAACATACCGGTAGTGTACAAGTACAAACATACTTCATGTGATGCAAGCATCACCATACACAATCCTTAGCATTGTAAATGTGTCAGTGGCCATTGTATCCATATTAAAGCAAAACTATATCCAATATAAATTAAAGCAAAACTATGTCCTGTCAATAAATTAAAGCAAAATAATATCTCATTTATAGCCCTTGGAGAGAATTTCAAAATAGCACCCAATTGATGACGATGACAAAAACAGAGAATAGCCCTCTTCAATTTAAGCAGAGGCAACAACAGGAGATCTTTGTTGTGGTAGTCATCATTCTGACTTGAACCCATCATTAGTGTACTAGAGTCTGTGTTTTAACACAGCAAAGTGCCTAAACTTTAACATAAGGACACGTTAGTGCTCTAACAGGATACTTCAGCTGCCAACAGTGCATCAAAACTACAAACTTTGGAGTAAAGACAAGATCATTTTCACACCCCGTTCATCTAACTCCCCATATTTGACACCCTGATACTCGAGGCCTACTCATCCTATTCTCAACCAATGAAAATTGGATGGCAGATCTTAGAAAGAGATGAAAGCATCCCCACAGATTGACTTAGGTGTGAATTGTCTGAGTCCTATCAGATGCTGTACTGATGGTGTTCATCTTGTCAGTGAAAAATGTATTTGCATCAGTCATCCGCACATCTTTCTTAAAATTAAAATTAAAGTGTTCTGTGTTGCTGTTGGCTTGGGGTATAAAATGTAAATTTATCAATTGTAAAGTAGGATGAGCACTGTTGTTCTGATAATGATGTCACGTGGATATGATTGCTGTCAAATGCATACAGATCTAGGCCTTCATGACTGTACCACTCTTTTTTACTTTGTCTTGGCTCCGATTATGAAGACTGCTGTATCTGAGCAATGTCCACGTGGTCCAGATTCATGAAAAAGCTTTCAGGACGAATGAAGTTTGAATATTTCGGGTCTTCTTATTTGCTGATGTCGGTCAATAACACTCACCCATCAATCCCTCGATTATGTCTACTATAGTCCGTTTCAAAATTTAGAGCCACAGAAAAATGTCTATATCTTTGAAACCCTCTTTTTAATCTTTCTGAGACTTTGTGTAGTTGTTTGATGTATTCATGACCAAACGAAAATGATTTTTTAAATTTCAAAATCGGCTTTATTTGAGAAATTTGTTTATTTGTCCTATATTAAAAATGTCGAGTGACAAAATTTCAATATTTCAATATGCAAATCGTTTTGGTCGGTTTGGTTTGAGAGTAGGTTTAAAAAATCTATATGCATTTTTATCTCAATTTATAGGCATGTAAAAATTGACATGGTCCCGGACTAGAAAGATAACAACCAAATTTTTGTGCAAAATAGTTCTTTCGGTTGTGTAGTGTTACCAAAAAAAATTCATCCAAAATCAACCTTGGGGAACATGCTTTTTTGGAGGTCAAAAGGTCATTTTTTCACATTGGAAACTACATTTTGTTTACTTTAGAACCAAAGAGATTGTCTAGTGGGACACCAAAATGCGTTTAGTTTTAAAATCGGATGATTATTCATCATTTTATTAGCATTTAAAAATTTCTCAAAGGTCAAGGTCATCAGTGAGATTTTTCTCTAAAATCGTTATTAATATTTCAAATATTGCTGTATTTGGTATCAAATTAATTGTCTTGATGAGACAAAAACAAATCTGATATTTGTTATTCGATTTATCGAGATTTATGGGATCTGGTGATTTTTAAAATCCCTTAAAGTCAAAGCCAAATCAAGGTTTTCTCTGAAAATGCTTCATATATTGCTGTGATTGGTATCAATTTAATTGTTTTGATTAGATAAATTCAGACATTTTGATGTTTCTTTGGTTTACTAACATTCAGGTGACATGTGAAAAAAATTCTTCTTCTTCTTCTTCTTCTTCTTCTATTATTATTATTATTATTATTATTATTATTATTATTATTATTACATCCTCCCTTTACTTTTTCGTACTCTTCTACCACTAGGTGCTGAGGAGAGAAGTAGCTTTCGGACATGAGCCACATGTGCTGCCCCTTGGATGGTCATGCCATGTTTTTAGAGTATCTCTTTGCGTCTGTCAAGCCATCTTTTCCTCGGTCTTCGTCTCGCTTTTTATCCATTATATTTCATGCAATAAGCATTTGAGGCTGGTGTCTGGTCCCATTCGCTTTAGATGTTCAAACCACTTCATCTGTTCTTTTTCAATGTATTTTACGCTTCATTCCATGACCACTTGAGGCCTAACATCTTCGTTTTGTTGTCTATCTCTGCTTGTGATGTTTAACTCCTTTCTGAGGCACTTTTTGCGTGCCAGGATTTTGCTACAATGGCCTGTACTGGGGGTCCAGATCTGGCACCAATAGCAGAGAATTGGTGTGAAGATTGTTCTGATGAATTGTTTCTTTGTTTCCTTTGGGATGTTTGGATGGGATAGGAGGGATTCCTGTTGGACGTGAAGGTATCTGCTTTTTTAATTCGAGTTTCAATTCAAACTTAACTATCCATTTTCCCCATCTGATGTAAAAACATTTTAACTCTTGGACTTATCTCAGTTGTGTGTTGTCAACTTGATTTCAATTGGGTTTGGTTTCTAGAAATCCTCATTATTTCTGTCTTTGTTGCGCCCATTTTCATCCCGTACTTCTGACAGGTTTTGTTCATCTTGGTGGCATGTTTTTGCAGGCTGCCATGAATTGCATATATTAGGCTCTGGTCGTCTGCAAAACGCAGTTCATTCGATTGTTCAGGATTGTCATTTGCTTCTTGACTTATCTTGTCCGTATATACTATTAACAATAGCAGTGAAAGGACACACCCTTGTCTGACTCCTAATATCATTCTGAACTGGGCTGTGTTTCCCTTGCTGGTTGTCACACAGCTCGTGCTATTTTCACATATTGATTTGATGTTTTTTTGGTAATAGATCTTTCACACCACACGTCTCTAATATTTGCCATAATTTATTTCTAACAACTCCGTCGAATGCTCTCTCTTGATCAACGAATACGGTGTCTAGATCTCTGCCATGTTCTATTGCTTTCGCACAGATTTGCTTAAGGCAAAGATGGCATCTGTACATCATTTCCCTTTCCTGAATCCAAATTGAGCTTTACTGATATTTCTTTCAGGGACAGGTCACTCTGCTGTCCATTGCAGCGCTATTACCGAAAGTTGAGTTTGGATTCTTTTTGTTTGCTGTGTGTGAGTGTTTTTTGTTTTTTTTTTTATCTTTCATTTTTGTCCAGTTCTCTTGCTCTTCGGCCAATGAAACAATTCGCTGAGCTGATCGGTAAGCTCTACCCTTATTCGCCTTCACACACCCTCCCCCTTTCCCCCCTTCCAGTGTCTTATTTTTTACACGCTCCCTTCCCTCCCACACATATACATATATACCCACTGTAAAAATATTATATTCTTTTGTTCTCGGGCATTTACGGGTACATAATAGCCTGTCTCATGTTGGCCTACTTAGTACAGATGTCTCGTAGCTAATGTAGCGATTCAGTTGAGAACACATCGCGATTTTGCTAGCTTTGCTGCACAACAAATTATCTTGATATATCTAGATCTAGATCGATCTAAACAAGCAATGTAGAATTTGAAGAGGGCGCTTAGAGAAGAGATTGATAAATTAGCACCATTTGACCCGTATTCTCTCTCGACCCATACCAGTGGCCTCATCCATACCCCCTCCCCTCCTCCATCAGTGCTTGCCACAAAAAATGTGAGAGGGTGGGGTGGTGGTTTGGTGGAGG
>JAOYNN010042121.1:0-12519 GCA_025770095.1 Goniobranchus kuniei | reverse complement strand
TGGAAAGCAATGGCAAACTACCACATTATGCCGTATGCCTAGTATAATTAGGGCTCTACCCCTAATTCCCCAATACCGAGTCATGGGTTCGGGACTAACTTTACTTACTTTTTATTGAGTCCCTATCAAATTTCTAAAATAGATCTGAAACTTCTTGGTTGTACTTCCCGCTTAGAATTTTTTGTTTCTATCATATCACCCCTTGATCTTCCATATGTTAAGGTTGGCAGTTTGAATCTTTTGAATCGTTCTTTATAAGGGAAATCTGTTGGGCCAGGAATAAGCTATGTCGTTCTTCTCTGTACATTTTCAATTATATCAACATGCTTTTTTAAAATGAGGATTCCACACCGCATTTGCATGTTCTAAGTCAGGTCTTACAAGACTGACGTACAAAAGACGGAATAACTTTACATCTAAATATCCAAAGGTCCGTCTTATGACGCCTAATATAGCATTGGCTTATGTCAAATGATAATTTGTTGTCTATTGTTATGCCGACATCTTTTCAGCTGTTTTGTTTACATCGGTGACGTAACACAAAGATATACACTGAGACATTAATTCCCACTCCCAGACAGACATGTACTCAGACCACAAAGTCTTAACATTATTATCAAACATGACCAAAAGCACCCTCAGCACATTATAAAGCTAAAAAGGATTGTTGGAAATATCAATGGAATAATAACAATAACAATTACAACGTGTCGAAAGCTGTGTTCAAGTTAACCTTATTGCTGTAGGCAGAAAATTTCTTGTATAACACTCTGTCTTTGTTGGTATTGATTGACAAAAGTCTGCCGGCTCTTAAATAAGAAAATTTGATTTTAAAATAAAGAGGATGCGATGGGTCATTAATAACACGATAGAATTTGGTAACAGAGACTTTTTCCAAGAGAAAGTGAGGGCTGGTTACATGCAAATCTTGAGACATTTTTTTTAAAAAATGGATTGAATATTATTCAAGTCAATTGCTTTACAATTTCCTTCCCATGCACAAATACAAATAAAGGAGAATACTTTCAATAACACCAGAATGGCAATGAGAGGAAGGAATTTTTATGCCTTGATTTATGGGTTTTGATCACAATGAAATGGCCTGAACGACTTGAAAATTTTATTGATTGAAGATTGGTTGAACTGGATCATTAGCAAGAGAATTGATTGTTCGTTAACAATTTGGCAAGTACAGGGGATCAAAATCTATAAAGTTTTACAGGGGGGTGAGAATGTTTCCTCAATAATTCTGCTTGCTTTTCTTATCCATGTATTTATTTTTTCATTCTCATTTGACATGGTATTCCCACCCTAACAGATCAGTGCGAAATTTATTACACTCTCTAGATAGGATAAAAAAAACACTCTCTAGATAGGATTAAAAAAAAAGTTATAAAGGTTTTAATTTCTTTAGGCAAAAGAGTCTATAGTTAAATTTTCTATTTACTATTTATCAGTGGACCTTCCAGTTCAGATCACGGTGTATGGTTATTCTTAAGTATATGTATGAAATCACTACCTGTACCTTTTTAATCATTAATACTAACTGGTATCAAAGGAACTTTTAATAATCTAAAATTTATGATAGGTTCATTAGTTTTGCTCACATTCAACAAAAGATACTGTTCTACACATTATTTCATGAACCACTTTATTATAATATCCAATGTTAATTTGTGTAAAGCAATCCTCTTGATTCCACAATATGCCCATTATCACACTTCATTTTGAATATTAAAGATACAAATAAAAAAATGCACAGCGTAGCTGTGAGGTCAGTACGTTGGACTTGTAACCGCGGGAGTTCGAGTTCGATGCCAGGCCGGGCAGTGACGCTGTTTAATCCTTGGGAAAGGCTATTTACATACATTTCCTCACCCCACTCAGATGTAATTGAGTACCCGACCATGGGCAGAGGAAGATCTTGTCAGTATGCTAGAGCAAGCGTCCCTGTAAAAGGCTGCATCTCTGTATGGTCCAAACGGAGTTGAGAAGATATTTGGTTGGAAAAGGTCTGTCGGGGAACCCTTGTAAAGCGCTTTGAGCACATTTAGTGGATTTAGAGCTATATAAAAAGCTCAGAAAGCTCAGAGCTCAGAGACTGTGGGCTTTATCTTGGTATCGTTCAATCGCATTTTGAAGGGAGGCAACTTAAGAAAATTTTGTTTGACTTCAATTTCGGCCATTTCAGTTTCAACATATACCAGCCACAACTTCAGTGACTCCAATGATAAGCTTAAGGTTAAAGAAAATGGGTTGAAGTTAAAGGATGGACCATGTGACCAGGGCCTTGGTAAATCTTGCGTGAGATGAGAGTACCTTATGTACGGCGAATAGTTAGGATCTTGCTGAATTACTTAAAAGATTGGCTTTTTTCAAAAGTTGAAATTTTTGTCAACCCAATGATAAAATTCCATGCATGTTTAGACATTCACACCTACAGCATTTTTGGTCCTGATTGGAGATAGCTATTCCTTCTTACCTGATTGTGACGAAGTCTGCGCGGACGCCTAGGTGCCAAAGCTACCTCTTCATCCGAGGACAATTCTGCCCTATTTAATGATTTGGAACCTAATGAGTTAAATTGTGAGGAATCTACTGTCATATTGGATGCTCTTGGAGAATAGATTTCTAAAGGGACGGGAGGCTCCTCATCAGAGTCTGAAACCGGGTCCATCCGTCTACTTATTCTCTTGATAAGTCCCGGCCGAACTAAACTAATATCTCTGGAATGATTACCGGGAAGGGAAGATGGCTTTGGTTGTACTGGCATAGAAGAATTTGGTTCAGGGGTTTCTGAAGGGATGGGAGGTTCATCATCGGAGTCTGAAACTGGCCCCATCCTTCTGCTTATTCTCCTGATAAGTCCTGGCCGTGCTAAATCAATATCTCGGGAATGACTACCAGGAAGGGAAGATGGTCTTTCTGGCACTGGCACTGAAGATGTTGGTTCAGGGTTTTCTGGGTGAGGCGAGATCCCAGACAATTTTGGAAGGTATGAGAGATCAGAATGTGACTGTGGTGGTGCTGACACTGTCTCTATTGTGGTTGTGGTTTTGACTCTCCCTTGTACTAAATCCGGACTTTCATTCTCCTCATCAGAATCAAAGGCCATTTTTATTTGGCCGCTTTTCTTTTCAGGCTCTGGGAGGCTGATGTTGAAAGACTTCTCCTCACCAATAGTCACTATATTGTTTACCTTTTTCTTGTCTCCTTTTTCTTTTTTCTCTTTGCTCTTTTTGTGTTTGTGTTTCTTTTTCTCACTTTCAGCCTGTTAAGAAAAAAAATTATTGAAAATTGTTTAAAATCGCTTCATTCTTGTCACTTCAAAAATACTCTTAAAAAACATGACAAAATAAATCTATCTATTCATTCAAATATATACGGGTAGATACATTAATTAGAGCTTATATATGGTGCTAAATCCAGTATGTGCTTGAAGCACTGTACAAGTGTTCTCTGACAGTCCTTGAATACCTTCTCCACTCCGATTGGTGTGTGTAGAGACGCAGCCATTTTACAGGCGCTCTTGCTCTAGCATACTGACAAGATCCTCCTCTGTACATGATCAGTTAATAAAACCTAAGTGGGATGAGGAAATGTGTGTAAATAGCCTTTCCCAAGGACTAAACCGCGCCACTGCATGGCCCAAATTTGGACTGAGAGCCTTGCAGTTGCCGTCAAATGCCTTAACCATACAGTCAAGCTGCCACACAAATATACAAGTAAATCTGTATATTATGTTTGTATAAACCGCAATCACTCATCCATCCATAACTGCATACAAATGTATATGACACAAAGACACAAATAAGCATGACAGCCACACAAATATACAAGTAAATCTGTATATTATGTTTGTATAAACCGCAATCACTCATCCATCCATAACTGCAAACAAATGTATATGACACAAAGACACAAATAAGCATGACAGCCATTTCGTTCTACAATATAAAATCTATAATTAGTACTCAAGGTTTCTCCTTCTTCAGGCTTATCCTAATTTTGGGGTTACAAAGGCAGTTCCCCTTTTTACATACTATGAGGATTGTTTTCTGTGGAGAGTTTTATGCTGGATGCTTTCCTGATGCAACCAAGACTTTGGTTTTGACAGCAGGGAAAGAGGAGATTTATGGACAGAATTAATTTTGCCCCAGCTGAGGCTTTTCATACTATGATTTACAACTGCCAAAGATTCTTTAACTTGCACAATTTTCACAATGGACCCCTGAGCTTATAGTTCATCTCAGACAGGACTACAGATCTACGCTCGAATTCTAACTGCCATAACTGAAAAGAAAAAAATCTGAAAGTCAACTTCTGGAGAAGCTGGCACTTCTTTGTCTTGTTTCATACCATTAGATCACAGTGTCACAGTGCTCCCTAAAATAATTACTTTCTACAAAACATTACGTTATCAGTATTGCCTTATCTAAATTGTAACTGCAATCATGGCTTTTGATGCAAAATGATGTCATACAAGTACTCTTCTTTTTATACCGGTACTAACATTTAAAGAATAATTACTACACATCGCCTCAGAAAGAGAAAACCATAACAATTTGAAAAAATATGTCTGACAAAGCATTCAAATAGGTCCTATACTTAACCCTTAACATGCTAAGCATTTTGCATCCCATGTAATTTCCATTGCTAAAGGGTTTGGGAAAATTTCATCAAATATGAGTGTTTTTAGAAAAAAAAATATAACTTTGTAACTACACCAGATAAAGCAATGAAATTTTCAGAATGGGCACAGGGATGGATGAGCTACATATTAAAATGCTTGGATATGCAAAGAAGGTCACGTGACGTTGGCAGCCATCTTGGAAATCTCATTAATATACAAAATGTACCATTGCTTGTTATTATCTACTATTTCCATTGAATAAATGATGTCTTTTTATGCAAAACATGAGACAAATGAATAAACTTGAAATAAAACACAATTTGGCAGTTGTTTTTAGTTTTCTTTGATCTTTTCAACTGGTATAAAGTAAGAAGAAACAACAAGCAAGAATGCGGAAAACAAAAACTTGAACAGAAGCTAGACCAGTAAGTAACTGAAGGACACATTGTGTTTGCTTCTACTCCTCTTTTCTAGCACAATGTCTACTACTATAACCATAACATCTTTCTGGCTTGAATTAAAATCCATACTCCACTTCCATGGATTGCCTGTTTCATTTTCAATGAGCAACTCCCAAACCCATTCCGATTCATCCGGGTCACGCCCCCTTCTACGATTCACAGGTGTTGGCAGATCTCTAGATCTACCTCCATCACCCCCACGATCGACGAAGACTCGATTAGATTACTCAGCTGAATCAGTGTCACTACTAGACTTGACTGTTTCATTGAAATATTCATCTCCCGAGTCAATGTCATCACGATTAACATTGCTATCATCGTCAGATTCCATGCCAAAATGTAAACAAAGCAGCCCGGGCCTGAGCAACGCGAAAAAATCTATAAATGGACCAGTGAATGGGCGAGTGTCTGGCTGAAAAAATTCACGAAGCGAGCTTGAGACCAGTCAAACCACGTGACACTAGTCTAGCAGTCTGGGGCCTTCGTTTTTTTTATCATTCACCTCTAACATGGGGTCTTTTGCCATCTCGCCTTTTGGCGAGCTTAGCGTTCAGGATGCATTACGGCAACTCACCTTTTGGCGAGCTTAGCATGTTAAGGGTTAATGAAAACTTTCACAGATTTTCATCAGTGATGTATTACATAATAAATATGCTAATGCCTTTTAAAACTTTCATATCCATTGATTACAGTACTTGCCCCAGCAACTCTTACCAAGAATCACTGATGTTTATTCATGCATTTGACAATTCTATTATAAAAGCCAGTCCAGATATTTCTATAAATATCCATGCTTTCTACTTTTGCTTGAAACTGTTTAAATCCTGATCTACCACTCACAATCAAAGAGTGCTACAAAGTGATGAAAATGTTCCAGTTTTTAAGAATAGGTATGCATTTTTTATGTCCAATGAACAGTAGACCTACTCTTGGGCAAATGATGGGACAGTAGAGTCTCAACTATAAATATTTAACAGGGAAGGCAATTTAAGAACACAGACTGAAGTTTACAGATGAAGAAAAGAAAATGACATGTATTTTGTCACCTTCTCTAGGTCATTTGTGTCAGGATCTATCTTCTTTTCTTCAAATAATGCCTTGGGTTCGTAAGCTTTTGCAATGCCTCCCTTCATACTGGCCATTGTCTCATTGAATAGATTTCCTTCACCATGGGATGCCATCATTATTGCATGCTGCTCAGCTATAATCTCCTCTTCTATCATGTCTGTAAGCTCATCCATTCTGAGGAGGGACAAAGTTAGTAAATTAAGTGGTTGAAGTGCTTCAAAATTTTAAAAGGGTAATTTGAAAAAAAAAATTGTCGGAAGGATAGAAGTTAAGAAGCAAATAAATACCTCTTGTGTTGAACAAGGAATACTTTAATGAATTCTAAATAAATGATGATCAATATAAAACAACTCATGGAGAGTCATAATTACTTTTAGTCCTACAGTCATCAATCCATATATACATCAAAAAGCCACAATATGATTTGAAAGTTGTTTAAATTAATGTTTTCTAGCTAAAAAAAGGGGTAAGTTAGGACTGTATGTTGTTTCTAACAATCTTTAGCCTATTTAAACAGTCAATAATGAAAGACATTGAAGAAGTGGAGAAACGAGAGAACACATCAATAAGAATTCATGGCAGCAAAATCGAGACTTAAGGTATGCAAATGGCACTGCCCTTCTATCTGAACCGTCTGATGGACATGACAAACTAGTCCAGCCAGTGAATGGCCCAGGACAGAGAAATCTATCAGGCTGCAGTGACAAAACTAACAACTAGAAACAACAAACTTCAGATTGTTTCATCATGTAGGCTTTCCTTCCTTTTCTAATCTAACAATTCACAATGAATAAATGTTGTTCTACTGGGTACATCAAAATTTTTTTTTAATGTTATGTTTATTTTTCAAAGATAGTAAATGAGGGAATGGATGAATAGTCAACTTCTTGAAAACGGCTCATATGCCTAAATGAACAATCCTGATAAAATACCTGTAGCTAGGGGGTGAGTTTAATCTAGATCTAAACTTCCATTTAAACCTGTATCAGATTTTGATACTTGCAAGTATTCTTCTGCAGTTCAAATATGTACATTCACAGTAAGCACTTTTAAATGGATTACCCTGTACCCCTTGTTTCCATGTCATCATCATCATGTGGCTTCTTCCTTGAGGAATGTAGCTTCCCAGACCAATCTTCTGTACATGTCACGAGACTGTGCTATTCTTCTCACCTCCGTCACAGATCGTTCCATCCATGTCTCGATGTCATCCATCCATTTTCTTGCTGGTCATCCTCTTCCTCTTCTTCCTTCCAAAGATGCTTCAAGATGTTTTTGAAGGCCTTCATGTCATTTGATATGTCCAAAATATCCATGTTTTCTTTTCTTTAGTGAGTAAAGTAACCAGTTTGGTTTTATTTTTAGTCTTTCGAGAATAGTGGTATAGTTCCATGTGTCTGGGATAAATCTACACAAACTTAAATGGTGGCATAAAGCTTTAAGAGATATGGCAACCCCCTTCACAAAGTACCTTTTTTATGAGTCTTGATATACTTAATGTAATTATGAGCACTACTCTTACCTTCCTTGAAGGAAATTCAGTTTTACTTCAACACTGTCTAATTCCGTAGACTTTATATGTCGGAGTTTATTGGCCATCATCTCTTTCTCAAAAAGTGACAAAAATTCCAAATGACGATTGCTATACTGTTTGACTGAAAGGATTTATAAAACATTTGTCTCATTTAATACAGAAAATCAAAGTTTTCATGTGCGAAAACTGAAATAATATCAAAAATGTATTCTTGAAGGAGTGTGAAATATTTAAAGAACGTTTTTCCAAAACTCAGTAAGTGCATTTGCGATGTAAAATTCATTCTTGTTTTTAATTAATAAGTCATAAAAACGTGCTTGGAAAACTCCACAGAGATTCCAAGAATATCAAAGTATTAATTTTTTTTCTCAAAACCCTTCTGTTTTCTGTGGCAGCTGACTTTTCTGAAAAAAATTAATAAAATTTTGAGTTTTGGAGGCTGAGTTTTGGAAAACTGCTGTTCAATTAAACTGATTTTACATTAATGATAATAATGCATATTACACAGATCTTGCACATTGGTGGATTTAAAGTGCTAAGCAACGTTAACAATAAGCATGTAGACTTAAAATCGTCAACAAGACTATCAGAAATTCAATGTTCGATGGGCATTTTATTTTGTTATTTTATCAAAATCATACTTTGCTCATTGCCCCGATAATTCACCTAATAACATAGGCCTCACTTTATCAAGACCAATCGAAGAATCAGAAAAGAAAAGTGCCCTTTAATATACACTGAGCAAAATCTGAAAATTCAACATGAAAGGGACCAGGCCACTCAAGTCGAATTAAGAGAAGGTTGAATTAGGGAAAAAAAAAAGCTATACAATAGATAGGAAGAGGGATTTTTCAAGTGTTTTGAATTAAGGGTAATGTCAAATTATTATTTTGTGGAGTGCACTGTAAAGAGAAAGATAGTCAATAGACCAGGCAAAGTGGCATTTGAAAGGCTGGTCCTGGCAACGGGTGGCACATCTAAACAATTACACTGACATAGCCAGCTGATGAACATCTCCAGTCCACCTTCCTTCCTGTACCCTCATCTTTCAGCTCTTTTCAGTACAGAAGACCAGGCTCACAAGGCAGAATCCCTCACTTCCCTAAGCCTTGTCTTTTGCAATTTGTTATGTTGCTTTTAAGAATAGCCAATCAGTTTTATTGCTGCGTCAACAAAGGTAGGAGTATGAAAACTTGCAGTGAAGGATGGGTGTCTATTGTAACAGAGAACAGAAGAGTGCTTAGCATGGTGACTGAACATGAAACAGGGAACATAATGTTATGAAATGACAACATGACTACCATACTTTTTACAGAAGGTTTAAAAAACTAAATAAAATTTAAAGGGAATTTACCTTCTTCCTTTTTCTTACATGTTACACGGTACCACACCCACTGAAGGAAATACCAAATGTATGAAATGAGGCAAAGAGGTGGGAAAAGGAAAGGTCTACTGTGAAACTCCATGACCAGAAAATACATCTGAAATTTCCAGATTTCAATTGCATTCTGCTCCACTGTTTCAAAAACATGACTGAAAGAAGAAAACAACAGTTTAAAAAGTAAGTTATGCATTCAAACCAGCCAAAAGCATAAAAAAACGACTATTTCGACTAAAATTATTTCATTTGTCATATCTTAGATTGCTTAAAACTTGTATAAAGATGTTGATTGTATACCAGGAGAAAATTGTCAGAAATTTTTATACGCTCTCATTTGCCCCAAGGATGATATATACAGTCAAGCCAGAGAGTTGATTTTCATGGGGAAAAAAAACTCAAAAATTTACATTTCTGAAAAAATCAAGTTAAGTAAAAAGTAAATTAGTATTAAAGGGCTTTTAATTTTTTTTATTAAAAAGTCCAGAATCTTTGTAGCATTGTCACTGAGTATCTCCTGACATAGTGCAGGGCAGAAATCAATCCGTCCCATCTTCAGAATTTCCCCTTCCAACAAATTGACATGCAAGCAGAATCCTGCCTTTCCCCACATGCAGTAAATTTAAATATGTACATAAAAATATCCTCTACAAATTTGGTTATATAATTTTTTTTATAAAAGAAAGACACAAGCTAAACATTCTCTGTGTTTTCAAAATCTTTTCTGATAAACCTGTTGTATCTAAGATCACGACCACATCCCAGATCTAACTCTCAACTTTGACCTATATCAGAGACAAGTCTTCTGAAACAATTAAGGTGTAGATATTGGAAAAAGAGACTAAAAGAAAATGGGGATCCTACAGATCAATGTTACAACTGAAAGTGAGTATGAGAAACTTCTATTTGCATTGATATTGCATGAAAGCAATTCTCTTTAGATACATTTGGCTTGTGTGTGTAATTTTGCATCAATTTGTATGAAATTTTCTTGAGATGTGAAACAATGATTTTTCTATGGACATGCCTATGTTTACAAAATAGAGTGAATAGTTCCTGAGTTAAACACTTATAAAGTAAGAGACATTTTTTTGTGTGTGCACTACCTGACATATTGACTCACTCTGATGAAAACTTCTGTCAGCGGACATATTTCATATTGAAATCTCCCAGTTCATTGATTCATGTTTGACTGCCATTTTAAACTTATCCAAGCCACTGCTGCATTTGACCGAGAGTGACATTTTGTGCCATAATTTCATGGGGTCTGGGAATGATGAATTTAAACAGTTGTTGATTGTATTTGCTAGCAGGGTAGGAGTTTGATTTCCTTACAGCCTAGTTGTAAGTCTGTTTGGTTCAATATATTGGTCCAATAGTATCAATGAGTCCACATCTACCCTTGTGAGGTGTAAGATTTAGATCCTTGCATATATAATGACTTGAGTTCTATTCATATGAAATAATTTGATCCAGTTTATGACGTCATGTGAAATTCCATAGGGATTCAATTTAATCAGGGAGACATAGCAGTCTGATTTGTTAAAAGCTTTAGATAAATCCAGGAGTCTAGAGTCAATTAAACTTTCGGAATTAAGGTAATTGTTGAATACACCAACACTCATACAGACACATACACACACAGCAACTGACTTACATGAAACTTGTCTCATACACTATTACCATCACACATAATAAAGCTTTTCCTTGAACACATAGTACACATTACCACATATAATAAATCATATTCTTTAAGTTATTACAGTATCGGAAGTTTTACCTGAAAATGGCAATCAATAAGTTCAGCAGCAGTACATTTCCTATCAACAAATAAAGTGCTAGAAGTATGGGGACTAAGAAATGGTAGGACCGACATGTGTTGTTCTCATCCAAGAGAGTTCCATTGAATGCAGCAGTTAAAGCACTTGTGCACTCTTCATCAGCTGAAAGTTTGGAGATAAATAAAAGGCAAACTTTAAGAAATATTCTGCACAATAGCTTGGTCTTGTATGTCTTCCTCACTTCACAGTAACTATCTGATAATGTTAAAATATTTGTCATTGTTGTAGTTGTTGTTATGAATTAAGCTCAATATTGGAAGCAAAAAAGTTGTAAAAACTTATGTAAATAAGCAGCAAGAGAAAAAAAAATTGAGAAATTAAAACTTTGCAAGATAATATTTTCCACTGAAACTTTCAATCACAAATTGCTACATACTGCTTGAACAATAATCACCCACTTGTGCAAGCTACTATTTTTGACAGATTTGATAGTCTGATGGCATGAAAAGTTTTAGTAAAATATTTGACTAGAGGCAGTCTTCTTTTTCTCTTACTTTCTTTCAGCTTATCCCATAAGGAGTTGCCACAGCAGATTTTCCATCTCCAGTCAGTTCTGTTCAACACTTCCTTCTCTCTCAAACCAAACTCAAACCTCTCTTAATTATATCCATACATCTTCTATTGGATCTTCCTATTTTTCTTTTACCTAACAGTGCCTTTTTCAGCATTGCAACTGTATTGCCATTGTCCAACCTCATTACACTCATTGAAAAACATAGCTTCTTCACTTCTGCAATGTCCAATACTGATTACTGCCGCTTGATTAGTGCAATGATCTCTATGTCATACATTACTGCCAGGCGGACAACTGTCTTGTAAACTTTCCCTTTCAATTTTATTATAATCCTTTTATCAAAAGTAACAGCTGACATTCTTCTCTACCAGCACATCATGCCTGCAACCAAAGGAGCTATTTTTTTATCATATGATATGTGAGATCTTCGAATCAATTAAAGCATTTCTCCTTGATTGCTGAAGTGGTCAGATTTCTCACATGCCAAATTTCTGCCGTGATGCATATCTGACACTCTACATCATTGTATCTACTTCATCAAAGTTTGAAATGAGCTCTTTAATTTTCAAATTTTAATCTCCTCAGACGCATTTTCCTGAGATGTAATTAAAAACTAATTCCCTGATGTTCAGTCTAGTATGATCATTTTCAATTAAAAATCCCCTCAGATGGATTTTCCTGAGATGTAATTTATAATTAACTAGCTGATAACCCGTTCAAATGAACGGGCTGTTCCTGGTGATTTTCAAATGTGAACAATTTGGACAAAAGAAGAAAGTTAAACCCCAGTAATGAACAATGCAATAAGTCCGTTCCGAGAATGATTGTTGAGGGAAAGAAACAAAAAATTAAAAGGTCACTTGTTGCAGTTACATCTTGTTAAACTGACTTCATGCTTATTATTGTGTGGCAACTTATTGATGAAATAGATACTGCCATGCTGAAAAAAAGAGAGTGGGGTTATTTTGTCTGTTAACGGTCTGTTTCATTTGTAATGAGAGGAAGAGGAAAAAAGAATAAAAACCTCATTAGCTGCATACATCCTGTTAAACTGACTACATGAATGCCTCTTTTTGTGTGGGCATTTGAT
>JAOYNN010042010.1:0-12520 GCA_025770095.1 Goniobranchus kuniei | reverse complement strand
CACCCCCTCCCCCCAAAAAACACAAAAAACCCACGAAACACAAAGACAATAACAAAACTTAAAAAAACAAACAAAACCAACAACAACCCAACAAAAATTCCAACAACAACAACAAACAAAAACAAGCAAACAAACAAACAATAAACAAATCAAAAAGAAATAACACCACGCCACCCTCCCCCCCAAAACAACAAAACAACAAACAAACAAAAACACCTGATTTCGAAGTGGGGTCGTGGAAATAAAACGTTGGCTTTACAACATATTTTGATATCTTTCAAAAGATAGGCTTGGAACCAAAACTTTTGCATAAGAATATGGTCGACTCACAGAGTATAATCGCCAAGCCGTGTTGCATGTCGTCTGGTCCAATGTACTGGAAAGTAGGAGGTAAGGTGGGATAAGTTGAATTTATTGAATGTATTTCGTCATCCCTTCGTGTCAGACTGACAGTAAAGTGCAATTCCCTTAGCGGTGCCACCTGCCATAACCCCATATCATAGAATGTAGTCAAGTCCATCATTCGCATCACCGCCTTGTTTAGCTAATAACCCAAATCTGGCAAACGCAAGTTGCATGTAACACATTGTGTGCTAGTGGACCTTTCTTACTGCCTTTAGGCATAAACCTAAATCGATGATGCACGAAGTCTCCAGCAATATTATGCAGTGTTCTCATTTAGTGTATTGTACAAATTCGTGATGGCATCGGCTGGGTGGTTATAAGTCGTAGTAATAGTCAATAGGGCCTCTAGCATTGTAGATCTATCTTTTGGGTTGGCGGTATAGCGGGGCGTATTTTACTATAAAACTATAAGGGCCCTACCAGAATCGCCCTTGGCGGATGGCGGATGGCGGTATAAAACGCATTCCCATTACGTTTGCACTGCAGCCTTTCCGTTCCAGGCGAAAGTTGGCGGTATGGCGAGATCGGCGGTATAACAGGGGCGGTATAACGAGGTTTTACTGTAATGGACAATTTTGATAATTCTTTTTAATGTATTCACCTGGCGTTTATTTAAATCGCCGTGAAAACATGATATTCCAGAAAAGTTGAATGCTTGCTTTTGTGAAAAATCGGGTATACAAATTAAAACTGAATAAACAAATTTTATTATTTGTCCTCAGACTGTGCATGAGACAAACATTCCAAATGTGACAAGAATAGCTTATTGCTCATAGCCAAACACCTTTACGAAGTTATTTGTATAGCAGTACAATTTTGAATTTTAGCAAGGCCGAAGTGTGTAAACCAACCTCCAGCCATCTTATTTTGGGTAAAGACATTTGTTTCCATCGATGTATGGGTGCCGGGTCCCTCAGTTGAGAGGATGCAGAATTGGCCCAATGTAATGCTGACGTGTTAAGAGGCGACTAAACAGTTGAACACAGGTCGTGTGCCCGAAGGTACAATTGAGACGCTTCATGAATCCACATGCATTTTTGCTCACGATATTGAAATACGACGTTAAACCCACAAATATCTAACTATCACTCTCGCTCCAACCAATGTGAAGCATAAAGGTGCAACAGTTACGATAATCAGTCGTGGATTGGAAAATTAAATTTGGTTACGTTTTATTGGCCATTTAGATTAATATACAGACAGTATTAATATTTTGGCCACATATAAACTCAAAGCACTTACATAGAAGTACAATATTGATAGATGTCAGAACAAGACATTACAGATTCTATATCAGTAGCATAGGAATGTCAGACCAACAGCAGAAGAATATCATATCATAATTGCTCTAGAAATATTATAATGCGCCATAAGGAGGCCAGAACACAACCAACAGAAGAAAGATATCATACTCTTGGCTTAGAAATATTATGATGTGCCATAAGAGTGACAGAACACAACCAACAGAAGAAGGATATTATACCCTTGGCTTAGAAATATTATGATTGCAATAAATGTGCCAGAACACAACAAACAGAAGAAGGATATCATACCTTTGGTTTAGAAATATTATGATGTGCAATAAATATGCCAGAACACAACAAACAGAAGAAGATATCATACCTTTGGTTTAGAAATATTATGATGTGCAATAAATGTGCCAGAACATAACCAACAGAAGAAGGATATCACACCTGGTTTTATGAATATTATAATGTGCAATAAATGTACCAGAGCACAACCAACAGAAGAAGGATGTAATACCTTTGGTTAGAAATATTATGATGTGCAATAAATGTACCAGAACACAACAAACAGAAGAAGGATATCATACCTTTGGTTTAGAAATATTATGATGTGCAATAAATGTGCCAGAACACAACCAACAGAAGAAGGATATCATACCTTTGGTTTAGAAATATTAAGGTTTGCAATAAGGGTGCCAGAACACAACCAACAGAAGAGGGATATCATACCTTTGGTTTAAAATATTGAGATGTGCAATAAGTGTGTCAGAACACAATCAACAGAAGAAGGAAAGCATTGGTTAAGAAATATTATGATGGGCCATAAGGGTGCAAAAAAAACAAACAACCAACAGCAGAAGAATATCATACTTTTGATTTAGAAATATTATGATGGGCCATAATGGTGCAAAAACAACCAACAGCAGAAGAATATTATACCGTTGATTTAGAAATATTATGATGGGCCAAAAGGGTGCAAAAACAGCCAACAGCAGAAGAATATCATACCTTTGATTTAGAAATGTTATGGTGTTCCATAAAGGTGCCAGAAAAAACCAAAAGCAGATGAATATCATACCATTGGTTTAGAAATATTATGATGTTCCATAAGAGTGCCCGAAACAACCCACAGCAGATGAATATGATACCATTAGTTTAAAAATATTATAATGTTCCATAAGGATGCCAGAAGCAACCAACAGCAGAAGAATTTCATGCTATTGGTTTAAAACTATCATGATGTGCCATAACGGTGCCAGTAACAACCAACAGTAGAAGAATATCATGCGATTGGTTTGAAAATATTATGATGTACAATAGGGTGCCAGGAACAACCAACAGCAGAAGAATATCATACTATTGGTTTAAAAATATTATGATGTGCCATAGGGTGCCAAAATCAACCAACAGTAGGAGAATAATATACCATTTTTTAAGAAATATTATGATGTTCCATAAGGATGCCAGAAGCAACCTACAGCAGAAGAATATCATGCTATTGGTTAGGAAATATTGTGAATTGCCATAAGGGTGTCAGAACCAACCAATAGCAGAAGAATATCATACCATTGGTTTAAAATATTATGATATGCCATAGGGTACCAGGAACAACCAACAACAGAAGAATATCATACTATTTGTTTCGAAATATTATGATGTGCCAGAAGGGTGCCAGAACACAACCAACAGCAGAAGAATATCATACCAGTGGTTTAGAAATATTATGATGTGCCATAAGGGTGCCAGAACACAACACCAGAACAACATCATGCCATTAGTTTAGAAATATTATGATGTGCCTTAAGGGTGCCAGAACACAACACCAGAAGAATAAAATACCATTGGTTTAGAAATATTATGATGTGCCATAGGGTGCCAAAATCAACCAACAGCAGAAGAATATCATACCATTGGTTTAGAAATATTATGATGTGCCATGAGGGTGCCAGAACCAACCAAAAGCAGAAGAATATCATACTATTGGTTTAGAAATATTGTGATCTGTCATAAGGGTGGCAGAACCAACCAAAAGTAGAAGAATATCATACCATTGGTGTAGAAATATTATGATATGCCATAAGGGTGCCAGGAACGACCAACAGCAGAAGAATATCATACAACTGGTTTAGAAATATTAGGATGTGCCATGAGGGTGCCAGGAACAACAAACAGCAGAAGAATATCATACCATAGGTTTAGAAATATTATGATGTGCCATAAGCGTGCCAAAACACAACCAACAGCAGAAGAATATCATACCATTGGTTTAGAAATATTATAATGTGCCATAGGGTACAAGGAACAAGCAGCAGCAGAAGAAAATCATACTATTGGTTTAGAAATATTATGATGTGCATTAAGGGTGCCAGAACACAACCAACAGCAGAGGAATATCAAACCATTGATTTAGAAATATCATGATGTGCCATAGGGTGCCAGAAACAACCAACAGCAGATGAACATCATACCATTGGTTTAGAAATATTATGATGCGCCATAGGGTGCCAGAAACAACCAACAGCAGAAGAATATCATACCATTGGTTTCGAAATATTATGATGTGCCATAGGGTGCCAGGAACAACCAACAGCAGAAGAATATCATACCATTGGTTTAGAAATATTATAATGTGCCATAGGGTGCCAGGAACAACCAACAGCAGAAGAATATCATACTACTGGTTTAGAAATATCATGATGTTCCATAGGGTGGCAAGAACATCCAACAGCAGATGAACATCATACCATTGGTTTAGAAATATTTTGATGTGCTATTAGGGTGCCAGAAACAACCAACAGCAGATGAATATCATACCATTGGTTTAAAAATATTTTGAGGTGCCATAAAGGTGCCAGGACCAACCAACAGCAGAAGAATATCATACCATTGGTTTAGAAATATTCTAATGTGCCACAAGGGTGCAAGAACACACAACCAGAAGAATATCATACCATTGGTTTAGAAATATTATAATGTGCCACATGGTGTCACAAACAACCAACAGCAGAAGAATATCATACTATTGGTTTAGAAATATTATGAATTGTCATAAGGTGCCAGGAACGACCAACAGCAGATGAATATCATACCATTGGTGTAGAAATATTATGATGTGCCATAGCGTGCCAGGAACAACCAACAGCAGAAGAATACTGATTTAGAAATATTATGAATAGCCATAAGGTGCCAGGAACAACCAACAGCAGATGAATATCATACTATTAGTTTAGAAATATTTTTGACGTACCATAGGGTGCCAGGAACAACAAACAGCAGAATGATATCGTACTATTCGTTTAGATATATTATGATGTTCCATAAGGGTGCCAGAACCAACCAACAGCAGAAGGACATCATGCCATTGGTTTAGAAATATTATGATATGTCATAAGGGTGCCAGAACCAACAAACAGCAGATAAATATCATACCATTGGTTTAGAAGTATTATGATGTTACATAAGAGTGCCAGAACACAACACCAGAAGAATATTTTACCATTGGTTTAGAAATATTAAAAGGTCCAATAAGGGTACTAGAACAAAAAACCAGAAGAATATCATAACATTGGTTTAGAAATATTAAAATGTCCAATAAGGGTACCAGAACACAAAACCAGAAGAATATCATACCATTGGTTTAGAAAGATTAAAATGTCAAATAAGGGTGCCAGAACACAACCAACCATATGAATGTCAGAACAATATGTACCGTATTCCACACCGGTACAGTAGAAATGTCGGGCCATTAACATATTAAACGGATGGCATACCATTGACATATAAGATAGATATACCAAAACCATAGAAATATCAGAACAACACCTTAAACATTGCAGGCTAGTAATATAGGGATGATAGACCACCAACATAAGGAGAACATACCAATGACGTAGAAATATCAGACCTTTACCTCATAATATTCCATTGTTACAACGATCTCATACCATTACCATAGTGCTGTCTGTCAGACTAACAGAATAAGGATATGATATAGTTGGCATAGAAATATCAGACCGTTACCACATGGTAACAACGATATCAGAGCAAAACCAATTGGATGTCAGACTTAAAGAATAAAGATACGATATTAATTGGTATAGAAATATCAGACCATTACCACATTGCAAAAAGATATCAGACCATTACCAATTGGATGTCAGACTAAAAGAATAAAGATATGATGCTACTTGGCATAGAAATATCATACCTTTACCGCATTCTGAAAACGATATCAGACCATATCGATAGACATGTCAGATTATCAGAATAAGGATATGATAGTTGGCATAGAAATATCAGACCGTTAGCACATTGTAAAAACGATATCCGACGATAACCATAGGCATGTCAGACAAAAAGAATAAGGATAGGGTACAATTGGCATAGAAATATCAGACCCTTACCACATTGTAACAATATCAGACCATGAGCATAGGGATCTCAGACTTAAAGAATAAGGATATGGTACAATTGGCATAGAAATATCAGACCGTTATCACATTGTAACAACGATATCAGATCGTAAACATACGGATCTCAGACTAAAGCAATAAAACTATAATACAATTGGCATATAAATATCAGACCGTTATCACATTGCTGTCAGACTTACAAATCAGGATAATATGATATAATTGGTATCGAATGATCAGGCCTTTACCACATTGTAAAAACGATATCCATAAACATAGGGATGTAAGACTAAAAGAATAACAGAATAGGGATATGATGCAATAGGCATAGAAATATCAAATCCTTACCACATTGTAACAACGATATCAGACCATAACCATAGGCATGTCAGACTAACAGAATAGGATATGATATACTTGGCATAAAAATATTAGACCATTATCACATTGTTGTCAGACTTACACATTGTAAAAACGATAACAGAACATGAAAAAATAGGGATGTAAGACTAAAAGAATAACGATATGATACAATTGGCATAGAAATATCACACCCTTAACACATTGTAACAACGATATCAGACCATAAACATAGGGATGTCAGACTAAAAGAATAAGGGTATTATACAATTGGCATAATAATAACAACTGGCTGTTGCCTTATTTATTATAACAATATTTTACCATAACCATAGGGAAGCCACAACACCATCTTAAACATGTCATTATCGTATAGAAATCAGACTGTCAGGATAAGGATATCATTCCACTGGCATTTAGAATCATGCCTTCACCATATTGTAATAACGATATCAGTTCATACTCATAGGGAGACACCTTAACCATTACAGAGCCGAATCGTAGGAATGTCAGACGATCTGCGTAAGGAGATCACACCATTTCAAAAACCTTTACCATATTGTCTCAGACCATAACCATAGTTGCTTCAGAACAGCACCATAAATAGATTAGACCTGTACCAATCAGATGTTAGACAATCATCGTTCAGATTTCTCACCATTGCCATTGAGGCATCACGCCGTTACCATATTGTAATAGGAATGTCAGACCATACTATATGTGTGTCACAGCAATGAATCTTGAATCTTGATTACATTCATCTTCATGAGTGGTAAAATATACTGGATGATTATATCAAAGCAAAGATATTTACTGATAGACACACTGATACCCAGGATTTTTTAGATAATATCAAGGCATATGGTTAACCGAAAGCACACATGCCTTTATCTTGAAATATCTATCATGACATTTAGCTATTCTAAAGCTTCCGGGATTTGTTTTTGTTTTTGAAATAATAAACATGGTATCTGGATACCCCAACTCTCTTGGGCTTTTCCTTGAAATGATTATCATTGCACCTGATTACCACAAAGGCTCAGGCTTTTCCTTGAAATGATTATCATGGCATTTGACTCTAATGCTCGTAGGCTTTGCCTTGTACAATTATCATGTAATTTGGCTACCTTGAAGTTCCCAGACTTTTTCTTGGATTAATCCTTGGAACATATGACTGCCCTTAAACTTCCAGTCATTTCTTTGAAATAATTATCATGGCTGTTGCTACCCTACGGCTATCAGGCTTTTCTTAGAATGATTATTTTTGTCATCTATTGATCCAATCATGATCAAACCGTCATCTTTCTATAGTGAAGAGATATGTAAACGGGATGGGTCCTGATATAACCATATGCTCGATTCTCAAGTAGGTTGAGTCGGGCCCGGTGATCCAGCATGGCTGTATTACGGAGCACCAAACCTCTAAAACCCACTCTCCTCCTGAACTAATGTTCATAGCATTTTGCTACTCTAAAGCTCAAAGCCTTTTATTCCAAAAGATATCATTGTATTGGCCACTCTAAAGCTCTGAGACTTTTTCTTGAAATACATAGGCGGGTATTTGACCATCCCATAAGATCGGAGGCTTTTTTCTTTAAAGATGTTATATTAGGCTTTTACTTGAGATGATCACCATGCCATTTTGGCTTCATTTAAACTTTCACGCTGTTTCTTGAAATAATCAACCTGCCATTTGACTACCCTACAGCTTCCATGTATTTCTTGGAATAACCATCATGTCATTTGTCTAACCTAAAACCTGTAGGTATTTTCTGCAATAATGATAATGCCTTTTGGGTACACTGAATCTCTTAAGTATTTCTTGGAATAACTTTCAAGTCGTTCGGCTACCTTAAAATCCAGGGCTTTTACTTGAAGTAGATTCCATGCCATCTGGTTATCTTAAATCTCCAGGCCTTTTCTTGAAGACATTTCATGCCATTTGGCCATCTTAAAACGTCTAGCCTTAATCTGAAATTGGCTGCCCTAAAGTTCTCTGCCTTTTCCTTCAAAGCCATTTGACTATCTAAAAAGCTCCCTTGCTTTACTGGAATACTTATCGTGTTGTTTGGTACTCCGCAGCTCCCAGGCGTTACTGGAATACATACCGCGCTATATGGCTACCCCAAAGTTCCAAGCTTTTTTCTTTAAAATGTATCAAAATATATGCCTTGCTATCTTAAAGCTCCGAGGCTTTACTGGAATACTTATCGAGTTCTTTGGTACTCTGCAATTCCCAGGCTTTACTGGAATACGCATCATGCTATTTGGCTACCCCAAAGTTCCCTTGCTTCTACTGGAATACGCATCATGTTATTTGGCTACCCTTATAAAGCTCCCAGGCTTTACCTTGGAAAACGTATCATGCATTAGGTTAGCCTAAAGCTCCCAGGGTTTTTCTTGAACTATGTATCATGCCAGTTGACTAGCCTAAAGCTCCCAGGATTTTTCTTGAAATACGTATCATACCATTTGGATAGCCTTACAAAGCTCCCGGGTTTTTTTTCTTGAAATACGTATCATGCCATTTGGCTAGCCTTAAACTCACAGGCTTTTTCTTGAAATATGTATCATGCCGTTTGACTAGCCTCAAGCTCCCATGCTTTTTCTGGAAATACATATCATGCCATTTGGCTAGCCTTAAACTCCCAGGCTTTTTCTGGAAATATGTATCATGCCGTTTGACTAGCCTCAAGCTCCCAGGCTTTTTCTGGAAATACATATCATGCCATTTGGCTAGCCTTAAACTCCCAGGCTTTTTCTTGAAATATGTATCATGCCGTTTGACTAGCCTCAAGCTCCCAGGCTTTTTCTGGAAATACGTATCATGCCATTTGGCTAGCCTCAAGCTCCAAGGCTTTTTCTTGAAGTACGTATCATGCCATTTGGTTAGCTTCAAGCCCAAGGCTTTTTCTTGAAATACGTATCATACCATTTGGCTACCATGAAGTTCCCAGGCTTTTTCTTGAAAAAAATATATCATGCCATTTGGCTGCTCTAAAGGTATCAGGTTTTTTCTTGAAATATGTATCATGCCATTTGGCTACCTATAAGTTCTCAGGCTTCACTGGAATACATGTCATGCTGTTTGGCTGCTCGAAAGCTCACTGGCTTTTTCTTGAAATACGTATCTTGCTATTTGGCTACCATGAAGCTCACAGGCTTTGTTCTTGAAAAACGTATTGTGCCATTTGGCTAGCCTAAATATCCCGGATTATTTTCTTAAAATATATATCATGCCATTTGGCTAGCCTCAAGTTCCGGGTTTTTTCTTGAAATACGTATCATGCCATTTGGCTCCTCTGAAGCTCCCAGGCGTTTTCTTGGAAAACATAATGTGCCATTTGGCTTCTCTAAAACTCCCAGGCTTTTTCGTTTTCTTAAAAAACGTATAATGCCATTTTGTTATTCTAAAGCTCTCAGGCTTTTTCTAGAAAATCTATCAATGCCATTTGGCTACCCTGAAGCTCCAGACATTTCCTTGAAATATGTGTCATGCCATTTGGCTAACCTTATGTTTCCAGAATTTAGTAAAATACATATCACATTATATGGCTACACTAAAGCTCCCAGGCTTTTTCTTGAAACGCGTATCATGCTATTTGGCTACCTTTAAGCTCCCAAGATTTTCTGGAATGCCCATCATATCGTTTGGTCACCTATAAGCTTTAAGGCTTCTTGCTTCTGTAATACGTGCCATGTGATGTGGCTACCTAAACCTCCCAGACTTAAATCAAAATTATTATGCATTTATGATTTGTCTAGTCTAAAGCTCCTGGATGTTTTCGTTACTGACTTATCTATTGCACATTCTGACTTTCAACAAGAAGTAGTTATGGAGTAAATGCATCTCATCGGTTTCTAACGTGTTACATAATACTGGAAATGTTTACTGTTTCATTCGGTTAAGCTTACAACCATGTTTTCATCCCACAAGTATTTTTCCCATGCAGTATAAAGTCGTTATCATAAAGCGACGTTGTTATTCTATTACTAAACGAATTATTTGTCGTTTTCAGTGTCTGGTGGTTTTCATAAAGCCAGATCCATACCTCGGAGAGCAACGTATTGGAATTTGAGGATGCAACATTTCTTTCACAGTCAGTTATTGTCAATTTGAACAATTGTAGTTTGAACGTTTATTTTTCTTTTTAATTTTGTTTTGCACCCTAAATGTGTTTAGGGTTCACAGACATTTTCAACATCTTTGATAGATTTGGATACTCTTGGTGTAGCGTCTCTATTGAACATATTGGGACTTCGTATTGCTAAAACATAATACCTTGTTTAAGAAAGTGTTTCCTTTATTTTGATGTGACGGTATAAGCCTAGCATGACCTCTAATTTCTTTAGAATCACAGTTTAGATTTACAGTTATGTACAAATTAACTGTTCCTGTACACTGCTAACTTATTTTTGTATTTTCATCAAATGTTATATCCTACTTTAATGCTCGCTGGATGTTTGACAGACCGATGATTGAATACAGTGCTAGTAACTGGTGCTGTCGGTATCATGTCAAGTTTGTTGCTTATTGTCAACTGAATGAACTCTTGCTAAAATGTCATCCAAAAGATCCCTGATGCTTCTCCATCTATTAACATAGCAGGCAGCTATCTTAAAGCAGCTACTATTCTCCATGAAAACTTGAAACAACCACAATGCGATTTGGCTATCTTGAAACAATCACTATTCTTTCTGGACCATTTTCTATGCTATTATTCTATCTTAAGGCAACCACCATTCTTCTGCATGCATTTCTTGTGAAATCATGTTTTCTAAAATCAAGCACTATAAATTTTGAAATATCCATCATGCAATTTTCCTATCATTAGGCAGCAACTATTCTTCTTCAATTACTTACACTTCAGTTTGTATATCTTACAGCAATCACTTCTCTTTTCGACTTTTTTACCATGCACATCGGCTATTGTAAACTTCCCTTTCAAGTTGTTAGAGGCCATTTGGTTGCCTTGAAGTTTTTGGTTTCTCCTCTTACGTATTTACCAATGTCTTTGTCGGCTGTCAGAGCAGAGAGTGTTGCATAATATTTTAAAATTTTTCCATCACCTGTGTTGGGAGCAATCGTTTCATATCACAAATAATTTACCATGTAGCTTTCCATATCATGTCTGGTTCGGATGTCAAATACTTAGCTCACCATCCCGCAATCTTAACATTTGGGTTGCCGCATTTCCAAATAATATCTTTGAGGCCATCTACAAAGTGTTCATACAACCAAATACGATCATGTATCAAATTTACAATTGTGACAATACACCGGATACTTTGATCTTTTCCTTGGTATTGTCAAACTTTCAATGATTCATGCATTGATTAGAAAACTGTATCAACTTCACAGGCTTAATTCGAGAAATTTGATAATGGTGAATATTTTGGGACTCCCATCTGCAGTGGCCAAAATCAGATCAGCTATGCCTAACCATTTGAATGGTAACAGATGTGTATTTGTTAAAGAAGTGAGAATTAAAGCTTACCACGTGAACTCCATTAACACCACTCAGTAAGTTGACTACCTTTTTCAGAACAGGAAGAGAGGGTGGGAAGAGATAATAAAATAATTTGTAAATGGGAAAGGTGGACAAGGCAGCCATTCGATATAGGGAAAGAGGAATTGAAAGTCTGTTTACCTTTTCCTTTTTGATTATGCAAACTAGGCTGAGTGTTAGCTCTTGCTACTTCAGCCGGTCTGATAAGCCCCACAAACATTACAAATTAGTCATAAACCACGAGACTCTTCCTACATACAGCTGACTTAATTCCTTATTGTTGTTAAAAAATATACACTGTTAGTCATTCTATTCAGCTTGTGAGTTACAGGCTGGTAAGATCGATATGATTGAAAAAAATGAGAAATTTTTCATCTCCTTCTCCTTCTTTTGTTGTGGTTGTTGTTTATTCTTAACCTGTAGGGGAAATTGTTTTCATTAGTGGTCTAGACGACAGTGGACATGGAAGAGCCCCGATGAGGAAACCAGAAACAAGATAGACTACATTATCATACAGAAACGTTTCCGAAATGCCATTAAAACATCCAAGTCATTGCCGGGAGCTGACTGTGACTCAGACCATATT
>JAOYNN010041899.1:0-12524 GCA_025770095.1 Goniobranchus kuniei | reverse complement strand
CCTTTTGGCCATAATAATTAAACTCCTGCCTTTTGGCCATATTCATTTAAGTTCCTGCCCTTTGGCCATTAAAAATAGATTCCCGCTTTTTGGGGACGTATATATTAAACCGCTTTAGCCTTTGGGGCAGATATAAATTTAAATATATTTTGCAGTATCAATGTGCCACTAATTATTGCTTATTACGTATCATATACATTATTTCTTTTTTATTATTTTTCAAAAATTATATTGTTGTTATATCATTTACATGTAGTCTCGTCTAGTTTAGCTATTTTAGTAAATCTATGAAGTAAAAGGAAGAAGCCATATTTATATCAAGAACTATAAAAGGTAGCATAGATTTACTTTGGATTTGGTCAGTTGTTTATTTATTTTGTATCCATTTCTGGCTGTAGCTAACTGTATTCATTTATTATCATTTACTTTACACTAATTCGTATACAGATGGTTTCCGCCGTTCATCTCCCTTGCTAAATTATTTCATTATCCCCATTGTTTGATTTTAAGGGAGTTGATCCGCGGGAGCCGTTTGTATCACACTCTGTTATGAGACGCTGTGAAGAACAGAACGTACTAGTTGACTGTCAGTATGGCTTTAGAAAGTCCAGATCATGCAAAACTCAACAAATCAACAGGTTGGAAGCCATGACAACATCACTAGAAACGAAAAAACAAGTCGATCTCATAGTTCTTGACTTCTCCAAAGCTTTCGACAGCGTTCCGCATAAGAGGCTTCTATTAAAACTGGAAGAAAGTGACATACCTAACTTAAACTTGAAGTGATTCATCCCAAGACAACATGCAGGCAAGGACATATTCACAGAAACTTCTCAGCTGGTTTGGAGACTGGCTCTGTCGACGAACACATGAGGTTGTACTCGATGGCAAAGCAAGGCAAAAATGTAACGTGCTGCCAGGAGTTCCGCAGAGCACATTACTGGGACCTCTTTGCTTCCTCATAGATATCAACGATCTAGGAAATGACTTCTCACCTGAAACAACTCTCAATTTGTTCACGGATTACAGCTTGCTATTTAGAACAATCGAAGATATAAATGATTCTCACACCTTGCAATCAGACCCGGATTCCCTAATATATTGGTCACAAAAATGGCAAATGAACTTCCATCCTGAAAAATTTCTTGTCATGACAATTACAAAATAAGAAAGGATGCATCGCCCATTATTATAACATCAAAGGCCGGACACTAAAACATGTGGATAATGTACCAATTCTAGGAGTCCATCTAAATAATACGCTGACATGGAAACACCACATCAACCACATCGTCGCTGAAGCAAGTAAGACGCTCGCATTTTTGCGCCGAAACGTCAGTCAGTGCCCACAAAATATCAAAGAACATACCTATAAAGCCTTGGTCATGCCAATATTGGAATACACAAGCTCACGTGGGACCCTCACCATCAAAAATACATAAAGAGAATAGAAAAAATTCAATAGAACAGCCTCACGGTTTGTGACCAACTGCTGGTCAAGAGAGCCGGGATGTGTAACATCTGCCCTAAAATCTCTACAATGGCAAACATTACAATCACGCAGAAAAGAAGCTAGGCTGAAAATATTCCACAAATGCGTCCACGGGGAATCGTCCATCAAACTACCTGACTACGTTCGACGGCCAGAAAACGGATACAAAACAAGAAACAATCAGAAAACAAATTTTCATCAGCCATCTGCAAAAATTAATTCGTATAAATATAGCTTCTTCTCCAAAACAATAGCTGACTGGAATGCACTCCCATCTTCAATCCAGGAAATAGATAACATACATAAATTCAACAGAGCCACTCGCATTACATACTAAATCTCAAGAGGCAAAACATTTGCATTGATGGACATTTGATGTCTTTTGTATCTTACCAATTTGAAGTAGAAGTTAAAGTCAAAAGGTCCATATCTTTAAAAAATAATCTTACTCTATATATTATTTATTCTCTCCAACAAAAAATAAATGAAACTATTTTTAAGTGCCTACATTTTTAATACCTTTGGTCGCACTTCTCGTATCCTTGAAAGAGCGCATCCAAAAACAGACAACGGTAAATCTGCACCGAAACTGTTTACTTGGTCTTGATGGATCTCTTTTCAACAATTAACCTTTTTTATAATCAATGTTTTTACAACAATAAAGCAACAATAATGAACATAATATATAATATTAAATCTAAGATTAGCACTGAAATGATCTTTTTCATCATTATGCAAAAACGTCAATGAGCGATCGGACAAAGCTTGGCATAAACCGGTGTTGGTGGAAAGATTATTGCCTTGTAAAAAAGAATTTTGAAAAAAAAAAGGTTGATCAATTTTATTTAGTCTAATGACCAGACGTGCACTCATCGATAGATTAATTTCAAACATTAAGAAGATGATAAAAATTGTGGGTTGGAATAGAAAAATCCCGTGGTGGGATGGGGGGGGGGCATATCTGCACAACCATAAGGCCTATACTTTTCGTGAACACTTCTAGATCTAGTACGCTCGTTCAACAAAGATTCTCAAGAGCCTGCACAACCTTTTACTGTACCGCTATACATTTATTTACATGTATACTACTTTACAATAATTCTCCAGAATGAGTAGAATGTAGAAAGTTCTGAATTAATCTGCTACATGCAAGTTCAAAACGAATAACGCAATTATTCTAGAATATACAAGTAAATTGGAGAATTCATTTATGTTCTAAAAAAAGCTTACCATTGACGTTACACAGTTCACAACACAAAAGGCTAGGACACCCCTACAATCATAGCTTCAAAATACTTTACTGACGTAAAAGTTACAGGTGTGTTTAGTAATTTTACAAAGCATTGGATAATACTTACAGGTATAATGATTAGCAGAATAGTATATTGAAGACATCATGATGATGATGATGACCATAACAATGTTGATGATGGGCAATCAGAATACCTCCTTTTTTCAACAAACAAATCGACAGATACAACGCAAGATATAGTCATTCAGAAAAAAAAATTGCATTGGTATTTACAAGAACGGATATATTTTTATACAGAAACTCATTTTTTTCCACGGATTATATCGAACTGCCACAATCTTCCACTGGATTTTATTGACATAGAGAAGCCGGATTGTTTCAAGAGAGCACTTGAAGGGGTATTATAATGGATTTGATGGCAAAATATTTTTATGCACATGTACTGATTTGCACAAATGGGCTTAACGCCTGTTTAACCTTAAACCTTTAACATTTCAATTTCAACATTTTTACTTTTACTTAAGAGTTAATAATTTTTGTTAATAAAAAATGTGCATCATATAGTTACCTACACGTGGACATTAATTATTCCTTAGAGGATTTTTGAGTCTATCATATCTGGCTTTCTTTCCTTTTGTGTGTGTGTGTGTGTGTGTGTGTGTGTTTGTGTGTGTCATTTTCACAAAATGTACAATTCTTTTTCTAAGTACCACACATCTTTGATCAACCATTACTTTGTAATCTATTGTTTGACTTCGATGAACAAGATATTCTTCTTGTTTCAAAAGGTTCTATCAGGCTTATATGATTGTGTTTGGACATCAATGTAAAAAATGCGGTTTTGAGAAAAAATTCGAATTATAATGGGATTTAAAGTTTCACCAAAGACAAATCTTTTGCTCTTCAATGAACTTGTTTTGTGACTGGTGCATTATGTCACAATTCCTACTGACGACTGCGTCTTAAGCGAAGCATAAAAATATGTTTAGGATTTGTCCAACTAAATGACATTTAGCGCCAATTGGTCATTTCAAGAGGTCGGTGCATGCAAGTACTGCATGACTGCATGACATGATCAAGCAAAACACATGCTGTCAGTTGCAACGACATGTCGAAATACAAAAAGGAAAAAGCCCAGTAAAAATCAAATTAAAAAAAAAAACAGCACAAAGAAAAGCAAACAGACAAAAAATCACCCAAACAAATTATAGTTTACAGAATACACGAAACAGAGCCCCCCCCCCCCTTTCCCAGATGCCATCCCCACCACACACTGTGGTACCAACCTGATTCATAACTAAAGAGTAGTATATTCCTTGTTCGTTCATCAGCTGGTCATGAGTGCCTTTTTCTTGAACCATACCATTGTTCATACAAATGATAATGTCTGCACCCTTAATGGTCGAAAGGCGGTGGGCAATGACCAGTGTTGTTCGACCCATTCTGGCCTAAGGATGGATTTAATAAACAGTATAAAAACAATTAGACTGAATGTATTGGATGTTGAGAGTAAATCCTGCACTCTATTTAACTGTGTATGAACCATCTAAGACAGGAATTTCCTTGCATCAAAATTCTAGTCCTGTACATAGATATATTGTAGAACTTAGTATCTATTACATTACCTTACCTTAGACCTTAGTGTCTATCCCGTGCTGCCCTTGGCACATTGGACTGATGTAATTTAATCATCATATATATAATAAAGCTAAGGCATAATTTAGTTCTGAGACACGACGCAATTACAAAATCTGAAACTTTCCACAATCCTTAAATTGACACGTAGATTTACGATATGAAATATTCTTTTGGATAAAATATGCAAGACGAAAACTCATTTCAGTATGTAAAATTCAATCCATATGGTTCAAGTGAAATAATTTGCTGCAGATATGTTAGTTTCACTTTTTGGTAAAACGCATACGTGCAGCCCGCCATTATCTGCCGTCATGGCTGAATTCAGGCACGTGACCGGAAGTAGGCCTTTGATTACCCTAACTACAACTTTTAGAATCGTAGCATTCTCAATTTCTGAGTTTTGTTGTCAGAACAGGGAGGTCTCTCTGTCATCCTCTCTCCCTGCCCGTCTTTCTCTCTTCCTCTTTTCCTTCCTCTTGCCCCTCCCTCCCTTTCTCTCTGTCATCCTCTGTCCCTGTCTATTACAGGGAGCTACGTCCTGGCTCGATATACGCCTGGGTCATCTAGCCTAGGAATCTAAGCTGCGCTCTCTTAACAGCCGTGTTCAATGTATGAACCTTTTATATAATACATTTAGTAGAAAATAGACAAAATCAAGTTTTTTAAAAAAATGAAACATTGATATTAAATACCTTTGCCTTTCTTTCTTTAAGCTGCATTTGCCTAGCATCTACCATTTCACTATTTTGCTTAACCTCTGTATCCTGTCTCTGTGCTTCTTTTTGCTCAGACTCAACAGAGTTGGTAGATTTGTCCACATCAAAATCTCTAGTATTCATATTCTTGCTGGACATCTTCACATTCACCTCCTCTCCTTTTTCAGTGCCTTCACTGATATCTGACTCCAATTTCTTGTTGGCAACCTTCAACATTTCTAACTCCATTTTTGCCCTCTTCTTAGGGGGAGGTCTCACTTTAAGAACATTGCTTTCTGAATCATTTGAAACTGCCTTCCTCATTTTTGGCCTGGAGCTGCCACTGTCAGAATCATTTGCAGTGTTTCTTCTCTGTCGCACTTTCACAAAATTTCCTGCCTCTATATCTGGGCTTTGGCCTTTCTTGGGTCGACATTTTACTGTTGAAGCTTCAGTTTCATTACTTGAACTCTTCCTGTAAGAACAAATAATGGGTTAAAGTAATTTATAAGAAAGAACCAAGCTGTTAACAATATTGCTGTTCACATGAAGTTTCACATACACAGACTCCCTAAAAAACATGTTGATTGGGCAATTGTCCTGTTATTTCCATAACCTTCCTTAATTATTATATTATGAGCATGTGAATTATCATCGCGTGTATACTGAAAATGGCAGGGTGTACTTTGAGTGAATTACAGGAAATAATGTAAAACAATAATATTTGAACTACTCAACTATAAAGAAGGGACAAGAGACCTGTGTATTGTATTTCAGGCAGAATCTCAGAGCAGAATGAATTTCCCAAATGGGAAGTATAAAGGAATCTTTAATCTTGAATAAATAAGGTCCTATACAGCTCATAATCTACTGATGTAACAACATTCCCACTTCAATTTTGGGAGTGTTGATAAAATGCTGATCGAGGAAAGAATGTAAAATATGGAATGACAAGGAAAACATATTTAAACTGCTGAATACTTTTTTCAAAACTGCTTGGCATTAAATAAATACAGCAACACATAGTTTCTTCTAATTATAAGTAAAACAACCTGAACTTTGCTTTCCTCTTCCTTTTGAAGATTTTATGAAAGTGGGTGGCCTCCTCAAATTTTGAGCTCAAACTTAAATCTCCATCACAACTCTTGTCGCTAATGGATGATTTTCCTGTGGATAAAATGTTTGCAGATCACTGTGATTCAGCCGTGCAAGTAGGAGAACTTTATATATGATTATATAAAATATTTAAACTTCAATTTCAAGAACAGTCTGAGTTACTCAGAAAAACAGCTCAATTCCCTACGCAAAATTTTCCCCCCATCCATATATAAAACATAACAATGTAGACCTATGTATGCATAAGAATGCACAACTTCCAAGACTCAGAAATTTGGAGTGATAGTACATAAACGTTGCACAGACTCTATTCACCATGGAAAGAACCTAATAATCATTACAGTAACTCTATCCTTGTCTGAAAAATTCACTTGTTGAGCCTAACAAGCTGCAAGTATTGCTGTAAGAGTTATGTGTCACAGTTGGTCAGGGGAGTATATAACACTGTTAAGCACTGATCATGTCTAATTCACAGAAAAACACTTCACAAATACTTTACAAGACATAAAACATCATTAAAAAGAAACCCTTTTGGAAAAAATGGATAATCACAGATGAAACGAATTGGTGTACATTATGTTTATGGGTATATTTTGGCTCTAATTAAGATGGTCCTGCGAACCTGTTGGGCTGAGCCCATTGGTGGTTTTTGGTGTTTTACGTCGATGGGGACTCCTCAACACAGCCTGCAAATAGCTATAAACAAAACAAAGTGCCGCCATTGGGTGAGTCTTGGGTGAGGCGGCATCCCCATAATCCCATAATATGCAATTTTCGTAATGTGTTGGCTTGAGGCCATGGGGGGAGGGGGGGGAGTCGGCCTTGCTCGTGACTATTGAGAGTAGAAGTCGATTTTCGATTCCCCAATCCCAATCTCAGAAATGTCCTTTCTCATTCTCAACATAACAACGCAATTAGGACGACAGGCTTGGGGAGAGGCCTTATCTGGGATCCTGCTGAGGACCAGGATAGAAATATTTAAAGTAACTTTAACCATTTTTTATTTATCAACTTTCCATATTTGAATCTAATCTTAAATAAAATTAAGGTAAATAACAGAGTGATACTAATAGTTGGGAACTAAATACAAAACACAAACTAACAATGGCAGTACGGGTATCAGGGCCGGGATTAAAAAAACAAAACAAAACAAAAAACAGAAAGCCTAAGGGAGAACAAAACTTGAAGAGAAGCATCACAAAGAGACATAATACTTTCATGATATACAAATTAACCAATATCTAATTTCTTATTCAATGATACAGGCAAAGATTTCAGGCTTTTACATGACCATGACCACAACCATGAGCACAAAACATATCTGGCAAGAATCTGATTTCAACAAGACAAGACAGTTTGTATATACTTTTGTGGTCCATTTAACGGGTTTGAAGAAGTAAAGTTCAAATCTATGACTGTTGTAAATGCAACTAGAATTAAAGATGAAATGACCACTGATTGTAAAAGATGGACTGCTATGGATACTAGCATGTTTATTTCTTTATAAAGCATTGGTTAGATCTGTCTTAGAGTTCAGAAATTGCATTTGGATTCCTTTGTTTAAGCGGTAATCTATTGCTATTGAAAGAGTTCACAGAAGAACAACGAAATTCGTACCAATAACACAAAATATGTTGTACGAAGAAAAGCTAAAATCCCTGAAAGTACTGTCTCTTAAATAAAGAAGGAGGAGAGGAGATCTTATACAATTATATAAAATAGTTCATGGTACTGACAACAGTTTTTCAAATGTTCTCATGTAACTTTTACTAGGGCATATAAGAATAAGATATACATACAAGCACAATAAGACAAAACTTCTTTGATTCTAGAATTGTAAAAACTTGGAATAGCCTCTCGTTATGGACAAAGGGTTTAGAAAAGATAAATTCCTTTAAGAACACCACTGATAGAAGAGCTTCAAAGTGATATTTAGGTTGATGATGAATAATTGTTGCTATAGAATTATGAATACTTGATTAATACTGACTTGTTCTATTTATGTTATCCTCACATAGGGTATTCAAAGGTCAATGACATATTTCACCCTTAAACTGAATGATACGATGTGATATGATATAATATGATATGTGATTGAAAGATGAAAGGATTATTGGTTTTAAAAGATTGGCTATGTCTTTTAATGATTAAAGGACCATTGGTTTTATAACATTGACAAGTTATGTGTTTTAACGAGTAAAGGACCATTGGTTTTAAAAGATTGACTGGTTATGTGTTTAAAAGATGAAAGGATCATTGGTTTTAAAAGACTGACAAGTTATAAGTTTAAATGATAAAGGACCATTGGTTTTAAAAGACATACTGGCTATGTGTTTTAAGGATGAAAGGATCATTGGTTTTGAAAGACTGATGGGCTATGAATTTTAAAGATGAAAGGACCATTGGTTTTGAACGATTGACTGGCTATGTGTTTAAAAGATGAAAGGATCATTGATTTAAAAATTAAAGATTGGCTGTCTTTTGAAGATGAAAGGACCACTGGTTTTAAAATATTGTATGGCAATGTGTATTAAAGATGAAGGGACCATTGGTTTTATCAGATTTATTGATTATGTGTTTTAAGGAGTAAAGGAGCGTTGGTTTTAAAAGATAGACTGGCTGTGCGTTTTAAAGATGAAAGATCATTGGTTTTAAAAGATTGACTGGCCATGTGTTTTAAAGATGGAAGGACTTGGTTTCCAAAGATTGACTAGCTATGTGCTTTAGAGATAAAAGACCACTATTTCTAAAAAACAATAGCCTGGTTATAATTTGGTCCAAAACATTACAATGTTTTAGTCTTGTCATTGCTATCATTAAGTAGCTCTAAACTTCTTTTTTACACATGTCGAAAAGGAGAAGTGACAACAGACTTTGAAGATAAAAAGATATTTAGTACATTTATACATTCAGAAAATGTGCTCTCTTACCAGTTGATATCCTTTTCTCATCAGCATCTTGCAAGGGAGACAATTCATTCACTTTCTTGCGGGAAACAAAGTCATTCAAACTTTGGATGTTTTGATCATCAAAACTGTTTTGCATGCCATTTTGCTTGCTGTTGTCAAGAGCTGATGTAAATTCACATGTCCTTGCATCAGTGGTGGAAATGTCAGCATTTTCAGAATTTATAAGCTGAATTAATCGTTTTCTGTAACCTTGAGGGGTAGATTTCGTCTTCGTAATGTTGGTTAAAACCGAATCACTGGAGTTTATGACCAGGGATGATGATGATAAGGGAGATGAAGATAATGATAATGTTGAGGATGCTGATGCTGGAAGAGGAGGTGATATTTCTTTCACGTTACAGAGAGACATCTTGGAAACTGAGACTGGAGCTGGGGTTGAGGAAGGTGCTGAGGTATTGGGTGGTAAAAGCGTACTCCCCAGTTCAGAATCTAAATCACTGAGAACCATCTGTAGATCTGTTTCCCCTCCCTCAGATTCTAAAGTATTTACAAGTGAATCAATGATTGAGCTCACATTGGTGAGATCCCCCTCAGATATGGAGATATTAGAGGAGCTCATGCTAGAAGATGTTGATACTACTGGTATTTCAACATCATCTTCCCGACTGTCGGTTGAAATCAATGAACAGTTTTCTGAGAATGGCAATTGACTTAGACTGGTTGATTCTAAGGACATGTCATTATCTTGTGCACGCTGAGCTATGTTCTTCTTCAAAGGTTTGCCTACTGGCAATTTCCAACTTCGGAATCTTTGAAGATCTGGGTCGGAATATGTTGTCCCAGATCCTACTGCTGCTGATGGGACTCCCTCAACTTCTGAGCTAAAACTATCTGAACTAAAGGCATTATGAGCAACATCACTGTCATTTGTGCTGCCACAAGTCTCTGACAATGATGTGGAATTGTTTGCCGATAGTCTTGAGCACAGCATATCTGCTGTATGTTTCTTTACAAAATCTTTTTTCTTTATGAGTGATGGTTTTTCTCTTGAACTTGTTGAAGCTCTTTTTTTGTCATATGCATGGACAAGAGCAGAGTAAGAAATGCATGGTTTATTGGGTCCCCGACCAGAAAATCTAGTTCCATAACTGTGAGCAGCACTTTTTGCAGCGGCAGCTTCCTCTGCAATTTCAACTGTGGTTCTTTGAGTCTTCAAAACTCCCTGGCCTAAAGGCTGATGGTAATCAACTTCGCCAGAATTTATTCCTTTAGACTGCTTCCCTGCTTCCCGACTACTTGATATGGATGAGGTTACACCAGTATGAAGGCTATCTGCTGTATGATGGGAAACAGATGAAGAATTAGAGTGTGGGAGATGAGGTATCACACTGTAAGAGTGGCTGCTTATTTTGTGTTTTTGAACAGCATTGACAGCTGGTGCAGTGCTGGTGCTTGATAACTTCTCTAGTTCTATGTTTTCCATTTTAGCTAGAGCTAAATGTTGTTCTGTTTTAAAACGGCGTTTAGGTGACAGCCACCCCTTTTTTCCTGGTCTATAGATGAAACTGTTGTCCACTGAAACCGTACTTTTACCAGTGCTACTATATTTCATTTTGGATGGAGACACTGTCTTCTGCTTCGTCTTCTTTAACATGACCCATTCCTCCTGCCCTCCTCCTCCTACACCAGAGGTTGACCTGTCAGTTTGTGTTGCTGCAGTCAAGCTTTTCACATTACCACCTGTGTTAATACACTTATCTTCTGTGATAACCTCACTTCTAAGACTGACTTGGCATGCCTGATTCTGGTAACTAGGTAAAGAGTTCATGACATGCACTTGAGGAATTTTTACTTGATCTTCGGATATATTTACTTTCCACATATATTCCTGGCATAGATCCTTCAAAGATGACACACGAAGACTCGAGGCAAGAATGAATAAATCCACAACATTGGAGTCTGTGAAATCAGTTTTGCCCAGGTAAATAAACATTAAAAATGCGGACACCGAGCTTGATTTGATGCCATCACTATTAATCACCAGCGCAACTGTAGGAATGGCAGGTAGAGACAATACATTTGAAGTAAAGTGTGGGGGAGATGACTGAGCTTTCTGCAGTAGATTGCACAGGTAGAGACTCAGAGAACAAAGAACAACTTGATGTATCTGAAATTTTGACAGAAAATGATATGACTTATTTGACTATTAGGTAGGTAGAACTCAAAACCTTTTGTAATTATCTATATCATATTGTTTAAATTCATGTTTCTTATTGCATTGTGGGATTGAGAATGTCGCTTATTTCTTTACTTTACAAAATACAGAATTGTTTGAATCCAAGCTTTAGCAAGGCATGAAGTTTCTTTTGGGTTATTTTGTTAAATACAGTTCTACCATTGTGTTTTTGAAAAAACTGAAATTTATGTTTGATACATTGGAGAAGTAATGTCCTTGTGTAAACAGAGCATGGCAATTTAAAAGAACCCAAACAAAAACTTTAATTTTCCATATGGTGTGAATACAAAACCTAAACAAATTTATACTTTATCTTCAAAAAATGCAGTCACCTATCGTAACGTGTAAGTCAACTGTAGATCATTTATATTTTGGGTTAAATTCTAATCACAGATATTAAATTAAAGGTTTCTTGAATCATGGAAAGTGTTTGCCATTCACAATACCTTCTCCTCCTTTCATCTGATCTCAATTTTGCTTTGCTGAAGCAATGCAAATATTGTGTAGGCCTGCAAAAACTTTTCTGCAGTCATGTTAATACCTTCTGCCCCTCTCAACACAACTGAGTCCAGGCTCAAAGGTGTGAGAGAAGAGATGGCAGAAAGAAAAGAATGGTGGAAATTAATTCTTACACTGGCAATGGCTTTTCAACATTCTCTTTACACAGCCTTCAACTGACAAGGCTTTATTTACAGGCAAAACTTGCATGACATGGGACCTCTGAATGTTTTACTCATCTCCAACAGGATTAGCCACTCAAGTCTATCTCCTCCTCTTCTTCTTCTTTCAGCTTCTCCCACTGTCTACAGGGTTGCTATGTCAAACGCCATGACTGTATACCTTCCAGTCTATTGCGTCATCCTCTTCAAGGCCTTATTCTCTCATGTCATTCTCAACTCTATCAAACCATCTTGTTTTGGGGCGTCCTTACCCTCTCTTACCATAATTTCCATATCCGTCAGCCTCCTACCCACCTATTCCTCCTCACATCTCCTGAGTGTCCCCACTCAAGTCTACCTATGGGCAGAAAAATCATATTCTGAAAAGCAAGCACAATCTGGGATCAAATGAAACTCAGGCCTTTTAGCTATGAAGGGAATGTCATGCCATGAGGCCACAGTCCTCCACATATATTGTGGTGAACCATAAAAAAAAATGCACCCAACTTTCAATGCTAATATCTCCG
>JAOYNN010041788.1:0-12528 GCA_025770095.1 Goniobranchus kuniei | reverse complement strand
CGATATCCTAGCCTAGCCTATTCGTTGTTTCTTTTGCAATCATGGCCAATAGCCTACTGTTAAAACTTTTTCTTCAAGCTACTACTGAGTAGCTGTTCATGACTATTTTAGGCTGCTCGGGAATAATGAGAACTCGGAAATAGCGAGCAATTAGAGTTTGACTCGTCGAGCTCGCTATTTCTGAGTTCTATTGTAGTGAAAGGATGATTAAATAAAAAGACTTTAAAAAAATTGATTAAAGGGCATAGGCCCAGATTTGTCTGCCTTTTCATGAGCATTTAATGAAATGCTTTAAGAAATTATTACAGGGAGTGTATAATAAATGAGTCTCATCATCTCACATAGGTGATTGGCAATGAAAGAGTGAAGTAAATTGGCTTGTATTTATTATAATTTTAGAAAAGCAGATTTCTTGAACAAATCAAATTTTCATTTTACTTTAGTCTGAATTTGGTGAAACTTCATGACTTTTTCCAAAACTCACACATTTGCTCGAGGGTATAGTTTGATATCAATCTCATACATTGCATATTTGTCTTTGTTTTTTCTTTATACAGCCAAGACTTCTCTTGTTTGTCTGTTCAAAGCAAGTGTTAGCCAACTGCCTGCATATTCTTGGGATTACTCCACTATCTCAAATATGAATTATACGGAGTCTTGTGAGATTGCTGACACAAGGTATACTCTTTATAGCGATGAGCTCAATACAGTTGAGTCCATTTATAACAGCCTTGGTTATTACAGGAACTCGGATATAGCAGTGACAAATCAAATCCCTGTTTTTTCTCAATATATAGGTGTAAGTAATAGGAACCTGGGCTTTAACAGGGCACAATTTGCGCAAACTCGGATATAACAGGGATCCTGACTCTTACAAAGTTGTATTTGATCAATAAAATTGTCTCAACAAAGGCATTTCGCCCTTCTGTGAGTTTGAATATAATCGCTGGCTTAAACACAAACATACAAACAGACACGCAATGCACTACACACATCGCCCAGATGCCTCTGTTTTTAGCCAACTCTCAATCTCACTCACAAGTGGTGAGTGGCCGCCCTATGGTTGAACACAGTGTGACTGACTGATAGTTGAGAGTGCGAGACGAGATATGACTAAAGAAGCTAAGCCTGTACGGTAGCTTCTTTGGTATGACAATGTGTTTACTAGCTAGAGCCCCACTGACCGGGACTGGTGTACTCGTCGCGATATCGACAAGCGTGTCCGTTTCACAAACTATTACACACTACGCTCATTCATTGCACACATCACTCATCACTTTTGATCAAGGAGGCAAGAGGTGCAAGGCAGGAACATTTCTTTCATTTTCACCTTTAGTTCAAATTTAGCATGGCTTCTACTGGTATCCGGAAAAGTAAGGGTTTAGCCCCGTGACAGAAATTTGCCATCGAGGATGCAAAAGTAGTGGTAGTTGCCCTTGATAATGGATATAACAGGACTCGCTTATAACAGGGAAAAATTGCGGGTCCTGATGATCCTGTTATAACCCCGAGTTTTACTGTACATAAAAAGGTTTACTCAATAAAAGGACAAAACATATAACATTTCGGACAAATGTCCATTAGATACAGAGACAAAATGCAAAAATAGAATAAGTAATAACGATATTAGAAGACTACTAAGACGGCACAACAAAGAGTTATTATTATTTGCAAGAAAACTGTAAGGCATAAAGGGTTATCATAATATAATATAAAAATGGTACTATCGAGTATGAATCTAGATATAGAAGGGTTTTTCCGCTACTGCCTCTTTTGTGTACTCGTCTTGGTATTCTTCTAATATTATTAGTATTATTGTTTATTTTATTAGCATTTTGTCCCCGTTTGTCTCTGTACCCGATGTAGATCTGTCCGAAACATTATATGTTTTGTCCTGATTTGCTCATACTTTCATAGAGTAAACCTAACTAGCCATATTATATTGGTTTTGTAGTGTGTATGAGAAAAGATATTTTGGTAGAATGGCCTGTCTACCCTTGTCATTTTCAACTCAATTTCACTTGGTGCTTGTTTCCAACTGTACGTGTTTGATTTATCTGATCTTTTACATAGCGCTAAATCCACTGAATGTGCTCAAAGCAGTGTATTTGAGTGATTTATGTTAAATCAAATTTATGCCTTTGTGTAGCATAAAAAAGTAACACTTTTATGTAAATCAAGAAACATGATTGGTTGAGTATGAACATGTCACTACGAGTGTTTTAAATATATTTTTTGAATATGTTTTTTTACTTAAACATTTCATGTAATACAAAAACTTGGAGTAATTCTTCAGACTTTCTTTCAATCAATATCATTCTACAGTTTCATTTGAAATGGGAAACAATGCAATTTTTGTCCTCACTTCGATATATACTTTGTTTTCTAAATAAAAAATATCAAATGAAGTCTTCATCTCAAACTTTACTTTTATATGTTCTGGCTTTTATGACAATTGTATAAGTGGGATTCAAAACTTGGTTATCGTAATTTCATTGATGTAATTATTGAGAGTAACATGGTATCGTAAAGATTGATGAGCATGGCAACACTACAATGTGGATACTCACTCACTTCTTCCTTTCCATAACCTGTTGATCGTCAGCGGGACTTAAAGGGATGCACACTCCACAATCACACGCCATTCTTCCGTCTCTGGACTTGACAAGGATCTACATCGTCATTCCATGATGTTATCAATCCATTTTTTCTCTCCTAACCTCCTCTTTTCCGTTGTCCTTCTACTGTGCCCTACATTATGGTTTTACACAAACAGTCATGATGTGCAATGAGATCAAACCAAAGCTGGTTTTCTTCTTTTCAATACTAACAGCAATGGCTCTTGTCTACCTGCCTCTGCTCCACATCTGTCAGACATCATGATTAGTTGTATGTTCTGTGTATGCCACCGTTAGCAATTTCCTGAAGCATTTGCTCTCAATACAGTAGAACATGAAAGTAACAAGCCTGGAAATAGCGAGAGCTTGGAAATAGCAGGTAAAATCAAAATTCCCATTTGTTCCCCTTATTTGAGTCAGTAAAATTGGCATGAAAGTAGCGAATAGGAAAAAATGGTCAACTCAGAAATAACGACTATGTCCTCCCCCAGACTAGGCCTACAGAGGGTAAAAAAGTCAAGAGAAATTGAGTAAATTTTCTTTTTCTTTTTCTTTTCATTTTCATTAAAACAAAACGGCATCCCAAAGGGCCTCGGCGTCACTTGATTAAAGAGGGGAGTAGAATCAGGAGGAGTGGGGGCAGGAAGGCCATTGGAGTCGGAGTGGTGTGTACGTGTAGTGTAGGCTGGCCTCGACACACATTGGGAAAGCGATACCTGTAGGCCTACTGTGTATCGATGTCGCAAATATCTTGCCCACCATAAGGCCCAGCCATCCCTAGCCCGAGGCATAGTCTACGGTATCAGGATCGCACTAAGATGATTTTACGTGATCTCAGCATCGCACTTTTTGACTAATTGTCTTCGAGTCCATTGCACATCGTCGATATTCGAGCCTAGCCTATTTATTGCTTCTTTTGCAATTATAGCCAATAAAATTCAAACTTTTACTTCAACCTGCTAGGTAATCTTTCATGACTATTTTGGGTTGCTCGGGAATAGTGAGAACTTGGAGATTGCAAGTAACTATGGTTGGACCCGTCAAACTTGTTTATTTCCAAAGTTCTACTATACAAGCACTAGGCCCTTACCCCATCCTTCAATTCATACTGAATGAAAACCTGTAGCTCCATGATCATGAATCCATCTTAAGCCTGTATATCTTTTGCCACACTTGCAGGAGTTTGTGTAGACCTGTCCTATTGTTTCTCGACAAAAGTTAATCGATACATATAGACTTCCGTATTCAAAGTAAACCCAAGGATTTCATGTTGTTAAAGTTCAATGCATGTAAAAATAAAAACAGCAAGGACAGAAAAGAATGATTTTAAAAAATGTGAAACAAGGGAAAGAAGGGTCTTCATAAATTGGATAAATAGAAAAACAATTTATTTTGTCCCCTAGCATACAATATTTATATAATATACGTAGTATCATTAAATATTATTATTATTATAAATTGCAAACCCTCTTTTTTCTTATAGCAGAAAGAGACTTTGACAATCTCCATTACTTTTTGTGACGGGTTATACTTAAAAAATACAATACCATTCTCATATCAGTGCTGTAATCCAATTTGCCAAAAGACGCGCCAACATGAGAAAGCAAACCTCAGGAATTGAACATAAAAATCCATTTTTTGTCTGACATTTGCACTCATGGAACAAATCATCAATGTTTTTATGATTTAGAAAACAAGATAAATGTTCTTAACTCTTTCCTAGCCCTGTGACAGGCCATTTTGTGTATTATCAAATGCCTTTGCAATCAAAGTTGACATTTTTCAATACTTTTGGATTGAAAGGGTTAACTTTGAAAAACAAAAAAAGAGTTTAGTTTTAACAACAGCCACTTCATTCTCCTGCCTTGTTTGACAAATCGGATGCGTGTCCCTTTTCTAGAGAGACAGAAAGCCTTAATAGAACATAATGTTCTAAAGTTTACTCAACAGAATGGCAGTGTTTATGATATTTATATTACTGTAGGCTACAAACTACACTTGTCTCTCACATTGCAAATCATTATAGAAACATACAACTTTTTCATGGATTGAGTTCATGTATTGGAGTTCGGTATTAGGGGTCTTTAAAAAAAAAAAAAGCTGCATTTATCCCTTATACAATGGGATCAAGTTATAAAATGATCCATGCTCATTGTTCTATACTTTCCAACCTAGAATGAGACCAGCAGTGTCAAATAAGGATTAAATTCATGCCAAAATGTCTAATCTGGAGTTATACCTTTACTGCATAATATGATTTTGCTTATTGCAACAACTTGTACATGTTATATCTTAATGTAAATTTCATGGGTTACTCCAACTACTCCTATCCACCTTGTTAACCTTTCGATCAAATGCATTATGCACCAATTTAATAGACATAGAATTCATATGGTAGTTTACATTTCATGAACACTTCAAAATTTCATGGTGTCGACACAACATCAAAAGTAACTAGCCTTAAATAGCTATTCCCCCTCCCCATTCCCAAAACATCCTTTATCCATGTCTTGATTTAAGCTTCATGAAAATGATATATTTCATGCCTGTCTTTACAAGCCCTAACTGAAGAAAAAAAAAATGAACAAAACAAAAAGAAGTCCTCACTTATGCTGAAAAACCCAGTTACAAAAGATGTAGAGTTTCGAAGAGGAAACAATATGGTGGTAATAAGAATACGAAGATCATCATCATAATGGAGATGACTGTGTGTGAGAGGCACAGGATCATGCATTAGTTACATTAACACACAGCAAATATCAATTGATATGAACAACTTATCGTTTTTAATGCATTGAAAGAATTGCTACAACAAAGGCAAGATCAACTTTCCCCTGTCAACGCAGAAATAAACTAAAACTTAAATTTTCAACAAAAACTTTCCACAAGCTCTCACGTTGCAAACTCAAGTTTTATACATCTCTTGGCCCTAATCTAATGTCTTAAACTTTGACACAACTTTTGACGGACATAAACCACCGAGATAGGGCTGCAAAAAAGAATACATTATTTGAGCATCTGGGCACCTTTGGTACAAGATACCAACCAAACCACACACCACAGAGACACAAATTTTGCATGGAGCTTACTTTTTTGATACCCCAGAACATGGCCATTATCTAAAAGACCCTTTAGGTCTACAAAAGAAGCTGATTTTTATAATTTAATTTTTACCATGCATAAGTAAAGCTCACAAAACGGCGTAAATAGAGCTCTTTAGATAAAAATATTATAACTCAAAACTGCAAGCGGTTACTCCAACTATTCTGATCTAGTAAGAATATAAAATGAGAGATGGTTCAACCATCACTCGTTTTTGTTCCTTTACAATAAAACTAGCAACTTCTGTCAAACAACTTCATAACTATAAACAGGTAACCTACCTGATCCACCCCAATCTTTCTTATAAGAAAAATCTTTTGGATGACAAAGTATGTTAGTCTCACTCCAAACGTTGACAGAATGTAAGAAATGAAGATCTAAAACTAGCTTTAAACTAGCAGTAGAAATCTGATTAAGAAGACAACATGAGTCATTAAACACACCATGAATAACGTACTAAAAATTCTGAACCAAGAATCAGCATTGTAATTGTATGAACTGACACTAAATGGAATGTGAGTCAAATTATTAACACCCTTTGAACCCTGACCTCCTGAGCTGACTATGCCCCTTCCCCACACACCCCTCCTGACCTCATGGGAGAAGCATGACTAGGAGAGGCGTCACCCATTCCTCTACAGCGTGAGCTCGGAGGACAGGCGAGAAAGAGCTGTCCCGAGAGGGATTTCAGGTTCTAAGAGTTAACTATACAGAACCCGGTCTAATTTCTAAATTTACCATATGCTGCTATTACATGTATTAAACAGTCCTTTCAATTCGTTGCAATCATTGCCTAGGCTCACGACTGGAATATTTCTAGGAAGGTTACACAAGAACCACAGACAATTTTAGTGCTGGTTAAGGCAACACAGCATTCACAACAAAACTTGATGTTCAACTGCTCATATGCATAATGGATAAGGCTCCTAACTCTGAAAATCACCAAAAAAATCTAGAGGACACACTGTTGAAATCATATAAATCTTCACTTCTGCGGTTTGAAATGTCACTTGTCGACTGAGCATAAATAAAACAAAATTTTGCATTAATGAATTTCCTCAGATTAGAGACAACTGGTGTCAAAGCTCAGGACAAAATTTTAGGGCCACGTAATATATATATATTTTTATTATTTATATATTTATACTGTCTGTGTCGCAAGCAAATCACTTATGCCCAAATTTCTGAAATTTAGGAACACCCCTTCTACACATTTCTCTGACATCGGGGCATCCCATGATTTGACCCTTGTTCAAATTGAGCATGCGAAATAAAAGGCATATTAACATTTATGTGAAGTACATCCTGCCGTTACGCTTTAAATCAGCGTTTTATTGCTACTGAAAAAGTGTTCAAATGGACTTAAGTGGCTTGTTTGTGACACAGACCACATACTCTTGCATTTCAAAGACATTTCATACATCAATCATACATATGCATTCAAGCAGAAAGGACAGCAGCTTGGTGGCCGAGAACGGACTGGATAAGATGACGCAAAATGAAAGGGAAATGTGTGAATAATAATAATATGCTAATCACAATCACTCTTCCTCAATCAGAACTAACAGAATATCTTCATGAGAAATGCTGACAAAAATTTTGTTGAAGTTCAGGAACACTGTTGCATGTCAAAATCAAATTTTTTCTTCATTCTCTTTCTTGTTTTCCCGATCCCAGAATGGACACCCAAACATACTACCCATCATTTAATCATAATTTGAATGAATTTGAAAGGTAGCTTTCTGCGAATTCTGAAAGGAGCCGCAGGGCATTTTAATCAAAACTTAAAAGTTATGGTTACAGCTTATAACAATGGTTGTGCTTCTAAAAAGAAAAAAGAATACCTTCACATACCACAATGTTCTTGAACTTGAATTATCTGTACCCCAGACATACATTCTTCCTTCAAACAAAATTAATCTGGCACTTCATTTTCACTAGGAAAATGAACACTGAGTTCGATTGAAGTTTATGCTAAATACCAAATTATTGAACCTTTCTCTGTCCTTTTTTAGCATAAAGAAATGCATTCTATCAACAGAGTCCTAGGAGAAAAATTCAGAGACAATTTTTATAGACCAGAACTGGAAGTTTTTGCTTTAAATTCAAACCACTGATTTGATTCCTAAAATAATGTGTGGATAGTGACTAAAACCCAAAAGTGGACTGACGAAGGAAGCAGAATTTAGACAAAACTAAAAGTCAAGGTAAAAACAATTTGATGAAATCTACTGACAGCAGTCATATCCCTCATGATGCTGCATCCGTTACAGAACTTCTTGTATACTTTCTTTGAAATGCTCTAGAATGTCACGCCTGGGGGGAAAAAGGAAACAAATAATTCACATTAAAGTACAGTAGAGCACTCCCCAATTTACGTGTCTCAGCTTAAATGTACACAATACTGGATGCAATTCCTTACTAAAAAGTAGGATGTTGCTTCAGGTCTCTGCTCTGAATAATGCAAACATACGCATGGATTTAGTTGCTTTTATTCTTATCTTTTACTGCTTTTCAACAATAATGTGATTTTTTGTAAAGATTGCATTTATATAGCTACGAAGTCTCAAAGTGCTTTACAATACTTCGTCCCATTTCTCACAAAGTGACAAATGAGCACTTTTTTTTTTTTTTTCACCTTTTTACATCAATGCGTATCAAATAACACCTTAAGTCACAAAAGCATTTTGCTGCTCTATTAATAATTTCTGAGATATTGAAGTGATGAATGAGTCTTTTTAAAACTTTTCGATTATTTGCTTCCTGCAAAGTGATGACTGGTTCATTCGCCAGTTTGCATTTTGCATTGTCGGCCAAAAGAACAGATTTTTTATATGTGCTAAGCAATAAATAGCCCATTTCACGAAGCAGGTGCGGGATTTTGTCCTTTCAACTGTCTAGCATGTCTAGATTTATGGTTTATTTTGTAAATCTACTTGGAAGTCAAAGTGTCTCTGAACTGCGTGCGCATTCCAAAAGTCCCTAAGGATCAGAAAGAGTTGATCATGAAGTGAAAGATTTGTTGCAAACATGACATGGTACTTCTAAACTTTCAGTGTTTTCCTGTCGTCTTTTCAACTTGCCATTCTTGTTTGTCATTGTAACCTTGTGAGCATTTTATCATGGTAGCTCATATAGTATGCATAGTGATAATAACCAAAGCTTTGGTCCGTCCCTTGAAGGAGATCCCACTTTTATGATCAATAATGAGGTAGAACAATCGAAATATGATGGATGAAGGCAGACACAATAAGAACAACCCAACAACCAAACATGTTGACAGATGTATGTATTCAGAACATGACTTGCCTGTGCACTTCTGAGAGCAAAAGAAGATACTGAAGGTGACCTGTCCTTGTCAGTTATCAAATCATCGCTTGAGACCTATAGACCTGATTTAGAATGTGAAACGCATTGCATATGAATGGCAGTACAAATTTCCAAAGTCCCCCAAATCAGACAGCATTTATCATGAACTGAGAAATGTGTCTCAAACAAATGCTGTTGCTGTATGTACCCATGATCAGTGTTTCGATGAGGTCTTTTCAACATAATCTTTATGCCTATTGTTTTTATGTTATGACCATCAAATAATTTCATTATTGATAGCTCACGTGCACAACATACCTAATCAAAGCCTTGCTGCTTACGGAGGAGCAATTCTTAGTTAATTGACAAAGCTATGTAGTGGAAAAAATGGAATCTTAGGATGAAGTCCCCTTTTTCCAATACGCAAAAATGGACTGATTCTGTGCTGAGTAGTAAAGGTAATTCAGAGGAGAGTGATGAGTCTGAGCATAACATCTCACAAAACACTGAAAAAGGCATTCCAAGAAAGAAGGATTCAAAGGTTGCAGACAATGGTAATGGTGACAATGTGACAATTATCGAGAATTCGACAAATTCTGCCTCCTTTTATGTAGATGGCGAACCTCGAGAAAAAGTATCTTAATTTGGTACACTCAAGAAAAGAAAATAGACAAAAATGTAATAGCTAAAGAAAATCTGGAAAAAAAGGCGTCAAATCAAGGACGTATTTATACAACAACGTCAGGAAAGATTTCAGTTGAAGTAGTTGGACAGCTATGTCAGAGTTAAAGATGTGCGGACAGAAAGCGTTCATGTCTTGAACTAACAGAATCAGACAGACAAGAGGTATACTTGAGATGATTTTAATCTGGCCAGTTCAGTGACTAACGAGGTTCTTGCAAGGTATATTGATGAACTGTAAGCAGACAGCAAAAATGATGGTGGTTGAAAAGAAAGAGAGAGGATTTATCACCTATCAATCAACATAGAACGCAAAAAAGGTTTGTTAAATAATGTTTCTAAGCTCTGTGATGGCGAGTGAAAGACAAATCATAACAGCACTCAGCACGAGAAAGAAAGATGGGCAAATGGAAATAGAAACTGAATGATGAAGGAAAAGAAAAAAACACAATCAGTTGTCGATCTCCTACTTCCTCGCAATGGAGTCACACTACTCTCGAGTAAAAATCAAAAAATGAATTTCTTGCACCAGAGTTAAACATCCCAACCATGTATGGCCTTCATGTCGTAGACCCTATGGCCCAAAATAAGAAACCCGCATTACAAGTTTCGTGTTGTAGGATCTTCAAATCAATTGTATTCAAATTTTTCATTGAAAAAAGATGCATGTGGTAAATGCCTGAGAAAAATTAAAAAAGGTCCCGAAGATGAATCCTTTGTAGCATCTTGTCAAAAACATCTTAATGAAAAGGTGCAAGTGCATCAGGTCAAAAGAGAGGAGAAGAAGAATGCAAAATAAGACTCTAAGCTCTTCACTGCTATTTTTGGCATTCAACTAGTGATATACATCCCAAAGAGTCGTCATTCCAGCTTTTTCTATAAATAACGACTTACAAACAACAATGCTAGTAGTTACGATATATGATCTGCATTTTGGAGTGGGAAGGTGGTATCTATGGCATGAATGTATTGCAAGGAGGAGTATAAACGAAATATCTACAAGAAAGGATGCTGAGGGGAAAGGAAATGTCATTTTATTTGCGATCGATGAATGAGCAAAATATAAATTCAGACCTTCACAGCATGGTCTTTTACACCTGGAAAAGGCCAAAAACCTTAAAAAATTATTTTAACTATTTTGGAACAAATCAGGGCAGAGTAAAGGTGGCTGCACGCATTCAGTCATTCAAAGAAAGGTAAGCAGCCAGGCAGAGACCATGATCATATCTCAGTTAGCCAGTCGTGTTATTCAAATTGCAAGAGCATCTGGAAAATACGAAAGCAGGTGCTACAAATCAACTCAGTTGATATCATCAGCTGGAAACAATATTGTCTAGATATACCCTTTCTTGAATGGAGGGAAGCACATGATGCTATCAACCTAATGTGGACAAAAGCCACAGAAAGAGGGAGAGTATCATGTGCTTTTACATTCTCACTTGGATTCGATTTTCTCCATAGTCATTGAGCCTTAAATGTGATCGAACAAATCAAAGAAAACAAATTTTCGAAAAAGTGCATTCCTACCATCTCCAAAACTTTATGTGGCAGAATATAATGACTTAATTGGGTTGTGTTCTGGACAACAAGCCCTGATCTACCAACAAGATCAGGTTACGATATACATGATTCACTCCATTTAGAAAAGAAGCTTCCTGAAATATTCCTTTACACTTAATGTACGTGCCATGGTGCTTTGGGAAGTATATCGTTAATAACTCACTATCGGTGAGAGTGATCGAGTTTCTTCTTGAACTAGCCTGTTTCTTTATTTTCTCCATGAATGATTAACTTAAATCTAAATTGGCACACCCATGAACATATCTATATTATGAGCGTTTCAACTGAAACTTTTTGCGTGTTAATGAAACTCTACATGTGTAGTTCTAAATTTCAGGACTGAACAAGAACGGCAATATGGTGTTTCTTTATAACTTTTTTTCTCAAGGAAACCGAAGTATTTCTTCATGTTATACGATATAAATAGACATTTTATCTTTAGTAAAAGTGATTTTTTTTCAAAAACATTTCTTTTCATTACCTGATCTCAGGGAATACTAACTTCAAATACTTAAGAGTGTAATTCTACTCCCATTAAAAGATTTATTTTCTTCTTTTGCATGTATTTCTTACCCCAAAAGTACTGTAAGTCTAAAGTACCTCTTTATTTAGAAATTTTGAATCGTCTACACACATTCGTTTTGTACTGTACACGTATTTAATAAAGTTATGAAAATTACCTGAACTCTTTTCAAGCGTTTTTGTATCGTCTTTAGTATGCTAAGATTCTCATAAGCTGTGAATGAGTGGATAATTGTCATCAAAAGAATTCTTGCAAACTGACGAATGAGTGAAGAATGTATGATTATTGCCACGAAAAATGCAATATTATTTCTCGCAAACCGGCGAATGTGGATTTTAAAGGGAAAATGAAAAGAAATTTATAATACAAAAACACCAACATAAGAACTGAACCTAAATGAATACTTTCTGAAAGTTTGGTAAAATTTGAAGCAATAATAAGTATTCTTTCAATCATTTAAAAGTTTTAAAATCTTTAAACAGCTCTCTTGAAAAGTTGCAAATTTGCTCAGATGTCACTTTGCGAGAAATGGGAAGACTTTATCCCCTAGCAAGCATACACTCTGTGGAAAACATAGTAAAGTGTAGATCATTCTGCGCTACAATACCAGCATATTGATAGATACTCATTCTTGCTTTTAAAAAATACAGCATGTTGTCGCTGGCCGGAATCTAATCCAGGACCTCCCAACTTCAAGCCAGATGCCTTAACTATTGAGCCAACAGTAGGATGGTA
>JAOYNN010041677.1:0-12529 GCA_025770095.1 Goniobranchus kuniei | reverse complement strand
TTCCAAATGATTGGAGTACATCTGTAATCCAGCATGTCATAGCATGTTGCATCACATTCAAGGTTGGTTGTATGATATACCATTTGAAGCTGCGTGGTCGCGAATGTTCAGGGGCAAGAAAGAGTTTACACTTTCCACCCTGAGTTGGCAACTCTGATGCATGATTTGAAAATAATTTTATATAGTTTGAATGAATGCTTTGGTTGGCTGGGCTGCACGTGGAGTAAAAGCCCTTTTTGCTTTAATTTTTTCCCCAGGATGTCAATGGACGATTGTTGCGACCTATTTTCTCAGTTCTTCCCTCACGTAAAGATTATCCTGACTACTACCAAGTGATAATGGAGCCTATTGATTTATCAATTATTGAAGTGAAACTGAAATCAGACAAGGTGGGTGTAAAGTAACCAAGATTGTGAATTGGATAGTTGAAAAATATTATTGTTGAAATCTCTTCTTTAAGTATGGTCTTTTGATGGTCAGAGTTTTAAAAGCTTTGAGAAAAGGCCAAATATATTAACAACAGACTGATGTTGAAGTGTATACATATTCTTTTTTATTAGTTTAGAGGAACAAGATGTGTGCAAACCAAAACGCGTTTGAAGACAGCTCTTGAATACAGATGCATTAAACTAATAAAAAATCTGTTCAGATCTGCTTCAAGGTTTATTTTTATATTTTTCTAGCAAAGATATGTGAATTGTTTGGTACTGAATCATTGATTTCTGGCTTCTTTTTCATAAAGTATCCCAATGAGCAGGCGCTGCTGTCTGATTTTGAACTGATGTTCAACAATGCCCGTCATTACAACGAGGAAGGCTCCCAGGTATATCAGGATGCCAACACATTGGACAGAGCATTAAAGGCAAAGTGGAAGCAAATGTCTCAGAATCTTAGGACTCCTGGCACGAAGGGAAAGTAAGTAAAATGATTTTTCTTTCTTTCAACATTTAGAAAAAAGAATAAGCAAGTAAAATAAAAAAAAAAATAAAAATTACTCTCACTCTTGCTTCATGGGGTTTTATATGAATAGACTAAATGCAGAGGAGGTGTGATTCTACTGCAAAATACTCAAAATAAAATGGACGGCAAAGAACCTATGCATTTCTTTTCTTTGTTCTCTCCAGGTCAAAGGTAACAGCAGCCAATCCTTTATCACAGAAACTGCAAGACCTCTATGAAAGTGTAAGAGATTTTCAAGACCGATCCGGCAGGGCCTTGTCTTCCCCTTTCATCAAATTGCCAAACAAAGCTGTGAGTAATTAAACAATGTTGTTTTTGTGTTGTAATTTCAATGTTCAGATGAATGTTATATCTATCACCACTTGTTTGCGTGAACAAATTTTAGAAGGCAGAGATGGGATTAAGCTGATTGTAGTATGAAGATTGACTCCTTTTTGAGAAGAAAAGGGGTTTTGGGGTTGGGGGGTGGGTTCCACTTTGAAATAAAACAGAAATTCTATCAGATGAAATCTTTTGGTGAAAGAGTGTAAAGCTTGAGGTCCAAAATGCAAGCTGATGGTGCAATGACAGATCAGTTTGGTAGATTTGGTTTCCCCTATGGTTTATTTGGATAGCTTCTAGATCATATTAAGAATTCTATATATGGAGAAAGAATTTGAAACAAACATGGTCATGGTCTATACCAGTATTTTTTATTAATGTAAGCTCGAAAGTTCAAGACAGTGATGGAATGGGAAAAAAACTATGAGAGAATAGAAAACATTGTTCAACTTTCTTAGAAATTGAAACTAAAGGTATTTGTATATGCTCTGATCTCAAAGAGTTTAATATTCAAAGAGTGTTCAATATCTTTTGTATCCTTGGTCTACGAAATGAAAGGAAAGACTTCTCTTTTGATCAGCATTTTTACACCTCTTTTAAAGAACAGAGCAGAAATTGATCAGAACAAGAAATGTCAAAACTTCCTCGCGGAGGAAGATTCGAAGACACAATTACAATTCTTGTTGATTCATATCTACTTAAGTCTAATGACAATAATACAATAGTGACTTGCTAAATGACTGCTGCACATTGGCCGTTCTGCCCAGTTGACTGCCGTGAGTGCTAAACTTTTTTTTACTTGCATAGATTAGAATAGACAGAAAGAAATTATGTGTCATTTACTATGTGCACTTTGCTTGCCAACCTAGCTACAAGCAAACTTCTGCTAATTGTCCATTTCATTTGTATGATCATTTTAGCTTCCAGGCAAATGGACACTTAGCCAGAAAATACTTTGATAATAATACTACTACTACTACTACTAATAATAATAGTAGTAGTAAATAATAATAATGGTATTGATTTCAGGGTGCCCACTTCTATCTCGGTACAACTCTTCTCCCTCTGTTTTAGTTTTGGTTATAGTCATAGAGAATATTCCCTGTTGTAGCCTCTCTGAACAGAATGTTCCATTCTAGACCCTCTTGTTGTGTACGTCTGTTAGTTTGTTTGATTTTTGGCTCTTTTTGTCTCTTTCATCAGGATTATCCAGATTACTATGAAGTTATTAAGCGCCCAATTGATATGCAGCGCATTCAGCAGAAGATGATGGCAAACCAGTATGAAAATGTAGAAGACATGGTCTCCGACTTTGTCCAAATGTTTGACAATGCCTGCAAATACAATGAGCCAGAGTCTGTCATTTATAAGGTAATTTGGCTGACAACATTCCTTTTGATGCTACATGAATGATGGCCTTTGTAGGCAATACCAGTAAGCAGTATCAGCATATTCAACTGAGAAGGACCATTTTTTTCACATAAAGTACATGTTATATAAAACCTTCTTTTTTTTTAAATTGAAAAAAAAAAAAGATTGGTTGCTGTAGGAACGGCCGCCATCGTGAAAACAAAAACAACATCATGCCAGTCTCAAAATCTTGAAAACTAATGATTTTTTTTTTTTTTTTTTTTCACTTTATATTGGTAGTGTACGCTTTTATGCAAGTAATAGGCTGATTTCCTTTTAAATCCTTTTTTGGATTTTATACAAATTTTTGAAAATCGTCCCACTAAAAATGCATCAGAAAATGTACACAAAATTTGTTTCTAATTGGCATGTTTCCCAAATGAAAAACTAAATAGCCTACTACTTATGATAGAGTCTCCTGAGTTGTCATAGTAAATTTGTGGATGCAGGTTAAACAGTTTTTGAGATTTTGGAAATGGCGTTCTACAGCATGGCATCAAAATGAGTTTTTGAGTAAATAGCAAGAAACCAATTCCACCTTCTGAACAGAGCAATGTGATGTGAATTCATAAACATTTTTTCTTTGGTCATGTAGACTAAAAAATGTGGGTTGAAAACATTTCTGACTTATAGATAAGAGGTTAAAGCACCATTTTGGGCCAGAAAGTAAAAATCCAGTTGTTTGTCCAAACTCATGAAAAACTTGCAGCTAGCCCCCTTAAAAATTATTTAGTTGGATTGTGGAGATGCAATTTGCATAGATTCAAGACTTTTTGCTGTTTTCTTGACTTTAAGGAAATTTTAACTGGAAGGCATTGGTTTATTGAGATATTGATCCATGGTTTGGTCAATAGTATTTGAGTTTTAACAGAGAAAAATTCCTATAGTCTTCATTTAGACTTTCTGGCATTGCAAAGGACAAATTTTGCATAACAATATACTCTATGATGCACTGTTGTGTTTGGCTCACCATCTAATTAAATTGTGAATAGACTGTCAATTGTGGAGACTTGATAAAGTTGTGGGAAATACAGCCAGCAATGCAGCTTCTATTAGGTACCACAAGCCTCCCGTTCGGGCCTGACAGAAAGACACGCGAGCACTGGGAAATTGAATAAAATGCGATTTTTCTCTGTCTGTTTTATCCCATCTTATCTGTTTTCTGTGTAATAAAAATTATATGTACTTGTGTATCATTCACTTGTCTTTAGCTGTGTCATATTAGTTTTAATTATAAATAAAAGGATGAGTGTGTAAAATAATATTTTAAAAGGCTGTCATTCATGATCGCCACAGCCTGAGCGTGGTGAAAAATTTCAGCTTTAGTTACTAAAATGACAATACCTTAGCCGCAAATTGACCTTTTGACCTTCTTTGAAAAAGTAGGTCGTTGCCAAGGAATGACGCTATCTAAGGATACCACATGAAGCGAGGAAATCAAGATGGAAAGAGGCGAAATTTCAAGTTGAAAACTTTAATTGACGAGAAACCGCCCCCCATTTCATTCCGATTCAGGTCGTGTGACATTGTTGGAAAGGCCAAACATTCCCCTTTTGCTTGTAAAATATGGTAAAAACCGACTTGTTTTCGCGATTGAGGTATTTTTAGTTAAAAAATCCATTTCAAGGTATATTTGAACCAGCCCTAAGCCAGGTGGCCATGACCTTGCCTTTATGGCCTTGCTGGCTGATCAGGGTCAGCGTCTTGATGCGTCATGCAAGCAACCATGCCTACCACCATCAAACAGTTTATCGACAGAGCGTATACGTAAGTATTATTTTGAAACATATACAATGATTATTAATTTGTGAAAGTTATCTTTATTTCGCAAATCTTTTGCTTTTGTTTACATTTTGGAACAGGGCGCATGGTCGAGCTTGTCCCAGGTCTATAAATAGCGTGTCACTGTTCAGGTTCAGATCATTCCTTTCATCGAAGTCACTTTCTTTAGTTTCTTGTTCTATAACGGCTTTTCATTCTTAAGTACTTGCGCAAATAAGCCCATTAATAATTCCAAATTGTTCTTTTAGTTTGTTCGGGGACTAGCTCCTACAGGAATACTGGATTAAAAGAGCCCATTTTGTCAAATTGAAAGTTGCGAACTAAGTTAAGAATAGGGCCTAGCTAGGCCTAGCAGCTTTCGTAATGTGGTAGTCTACACATACGGGAAAGTGCAAAACAGAATAGTAACGAAAACTATACAATAGGTCTATGGTATAGTATGGATAGATCTGCATGCAATTAGTATTATAATTGTAATTTTGCAGGTCTCATTCTTTTGTAGTGATTGATGGAGTATTGTGATGGATCTGTAGATCCTATCTAGACAGGTGTAAATCGTAAATTGAGAATACTTTCTATAACTTTGAATGTTTTTTATGAATAGGACGTAGGGCTTGCCTGTAGGCTATTCTCTAGAGCAGACCTGTAAATTAGTAGCCGATTGTTGGATTTCCGCCAAAGTTGAGTTTGTCTGCCAGTGAATTAAACAAAAACAAAAACAAAACAGCATCAAAACCCAACAAACAAAAAATGCAAACCAACGACAATTTCTCCAATTTATGTCTACCGCCTGCCCACTACAAAAGTAATTATACTAGTCTCACTAGGCCTACTACCGCTGCTCGCCTGTATTATTATTAAATGTATTATTAGGCCCATAGGCTTATAGCTGGACAGACAGTTTTGTCATTTGCTGTTTACAGGTCTGCTAGAGGTCCATACGCCCATAATACAAACTTGCCATCCACAACATTATTGTATTATATTAAAATAATTAAATCAATAAATTCTGAAATAAGTCAATAAATAAATAGATAAATAAAATCAATTAAATAACCTTCAATACCAAACACTAATGATAATTTTCTGTAGACTTTATATGTTTTTGGCAGTAACTGTTATTTCTCTTTTTTTCACCAGAGGCCTTGAAAGGATATTTACAAGGAACAAGGATAGTGAATCCGCTTTGTTTGACTCTTTCAAAGATGTTCATGCTAAAAAGCAATATCGATGAATCCAATAGGCTAAATTGAGATCCTACTTTTTGTGAAAAATTCAAATGTCCAAAAGAACTTTAAAAATGTCAGACAAAAGATAGTAAAATGAAATGATTCAATCATCGATCAACACAACACGTAAATCGTTAGGAAGAAAAATAAAAAATCCAAATATTTAGTTTTATAATCTAAGCTTGAAGATGTAAAATCAACTAAGATGTGCATGTCAAATGTAGCTGTTCAGAAAAAAAAAAGTTCTTTTTTTAATCAGGCAATAGAGACAAACAAATTGACACATTTCGTCATTGACAAAAATTACAAAAAGGAACAAATTGAAATTTAGTTGGAAATTTAAAAAAATAAGCAGATCAATTTGAGCATGTTAAAAGGTAAGCTTGAGCGAGCAAGGAGAGCATACATTTACCTTTAATTTAGTATAAGATGTTACTTTACAGCTTGGATAGTTCAAAATTTATTTTACTTTAATTCTTTGATTTTGAATTTTCCACAACCATGTTTTTGAGTTATCTTTGCCCTGAATGAATTTTTAAAACAAAGGAAATATGCTTATTTAATACATTCCATCAAAAAGAGTACAGATTGGTCTTTAATTTGGTATCAGATATGACTTAATAGCTTGGATAATTTATTTAACTTTAATTTTCAGAATTTGGAATTTCTGCAACCATTTTTCCTGCATCATTTATCTTTAAGAAATTTACATAAAATAAAATGCTCGATTACTTCATTCCATCAAATAGAGTACAAATTTATCTATTTGGTGTAAGATATGACTTCATAACTTTGATAGATCCAGATTATTGTAATTTTTATTCTTCAATTTCGCAATTTCCTCAACCATTTTCCATTCTCAACAATGTTTGTTTGTTTTTTTTGCCCCTAACCAGTTTTGTAGGAAGAATATCAGGGATGGCAAAGTTCTGAAAATTTTCGATTTTCTGAAAATTTGATTGTCTGAGGCTTGCCGCATATTTTGCCAGTCAGAAATTGAACTTCGGCCGAAAATTTGGTCGAAAAATTGGAAAATACATTTTCAGTGGGGAATTTGGCCAGAAGGAAAACATACTTGGTCGGATATAATGGACCCGAATATTGGTATTGAGATTTTTCTTTCCACTCTGTGTTGTCGAAGTGGGACCCATTAGTACTTGCGGTAAATATGAAGATATTCGATACTCCCAATATAACCACAAGCCCATATTATTTGCTAGGTTGAACGTGGCCCGAAACACACCGGGAATGTTCACAAGAGCATACCCCACATGAGAAACTGTGCTAAGCACACAAATGCATTTAAACACATACAGTAAAGACTTCATATAACTACAACTCATATCTTTTCTGTAGGCAAGACTGAAAGTTCATGTAGAAAAGTGCTTGGTGAGCAGAATGTTCCATAGCAAGCGGTTTTACTTTCCTCATTTTCGGTAGAGGTGGCCGCCATAGCTGTTTTTCGGACAAAGGAATGAAACCGTTTTACCCTCTAATACTATCCACAAAGTGTCAAGTTACAGTTGCTTGTTTGAGGGAACAGTTCCTGAGGTCGAGAAGTGTAATTTGAAGGAGGAGTGCTTTGGATTATTAAACGATCTTGAATCTCATGGGCGCCACCATCTTGAAAAGACGGAAGCAACTGCTTGCAATGCCCACAGGCTACGGATAGGCTTAGGTCAGCTTGCCAATGCCTAGCACTTCCTGCTTATATCATGCTTGCGAGTGTAAAGCGCTTTGCATAGGGAACGGGTGCCTGTGACCTAGGTTGATGGGAGGCAAAACTCTTATCCACAAACGTCTGGGGGGAAAAATGAAACAAGTAGATCTGATGTCGATCTAGACCTAGACCTGCAAATAAATACTACAATAATCTTATAATACTATGATACAGCGTAGTGCTGTACCACAGCCCCCTTTGTTTTCTTGACTTCATGATTTCATAGCATGCGAAGGATATATAGAGAATCTAGATCTAGATAGATCTAGATGGAGAATCTATAAGCCTAAGAACATTGATGATGCAAAAAAAAATCTTGATATGGCTAGATTTCTAGATTGAGAAAAATAATCTAGATCTAGTCCGAAGAATGAATTCAAGCTGTTGTAATACCTCTCCGAAATGGGTTGTAAAACAGATTTTCTCTCAGGTTATTGGAAGAATGAAAGACCCACATTTTGTATTCTCAGCATGTGACAGGCATCTTTTGTATACATTGAGGATACATTCTTTGAAGTATGTTTCATAACCCGTTTGTTTAGATCTGGATTCTATAGACATCTAAGGATACAGAGATCTATTTTCTTTCAGTGGGTGAGTCACGGATCTCTACTTTCTTACTTTTGTTTTCTTTTTTCTTTTTTTTTTTTTCCCTTCCTAATCTAGACTTTTAGTCTAGGCCTTTCATACTTTCTAAATGTCTATTATTATTATTATAAGAGATTACTTTAAAAAATATAGTTTCGCTTCGCGTGCCATTCTGGTAAATTTTAATCTTTCACACAGATCTTCAGAAAATTTTACAATTGGCTGCTGCCATCCCTGGAATATGTTTCTTTGATTTATTTTATCAAATAGAGTTCAGTTTCATCTTTAAATTGAGATTTGGTATGATTTGCTAGCTTTAATAGTTAACTTTTTATTCAAGGTTTACTTCAGATCGTCTGAGATTATGCGAATTGTTCTGCCGAGCACCCAGTTTGATTTTGGGACCTTATTCAAGATGCAATAAGTTCATTGGTTTCAGATCAATGAATAAAAAAAAATTGGAAATTGTCTTTATAGTTTTGAATTGATTTGCTAAATTCTACCTCTGTCAATTAAGAGAGAAAGCTTTTATGAGTTTATGAAAATGGCATTCTGAGTCAATTTCTGTTGGAATCTTCAAGTCCCTATGATTTTTTTGCATTTTGTGACATTATATCTTTATCATTAGACAAATAAATGTTTTGCTTTATGTTTTTCAATTAATGGCCTTGTGAAGCCCTGATTTGTGTGTTTATTTACTGTCATCAGTTGTTCAATTTTATTTTATAGGATGTCAAAAAGGGCCTAAAATGCGTTTTTCAAATTGGCGAAAATACTGTAAATAATTTTTTTTTTTTTTTATCCAAATCTTCATTATTTTTGGAACAATTTTGATGAAATAAAGTTTGCTTTTCATATTTTTGCACATTCCATCTGATGGCAATGTTCTGTTTAAGGTATTTGCAATGTTAAAAAATGGTTTGTGGTACCTAATTCTATTGGAATGTTGGAAAAGAGCAAGCAAAATTTCCATGGCCTGAATGAGATTATATTATGGAAATAAGACTCTTACAGTTCAGGTATGGTACTCTTTTTGAAATGTCAAATATTTTTTTTTCTCCCTTTTCAGGATTCCTTGACACTGCAAAGAGTTTGCTTTCAGAAAAAAGTTGAGCTTACTGCAGATTCAGCCACTGATGTGCCAGATGTGAAAGCATTGGTTCAGGAATTGATGACAAACCTTTTCATTTCCACCTACAATCATGAGGTGTGATGTTAAAAGTGCTTTTCAAACAATTGTACTGTCAGCTAAAATGATGTCATGTGAATTATTTGATGCCCATTGTTTGTGTAAAGCTTATTTCTTGAAAGACAGATGTGTCGTATGTTGGTGGGTTAGTTTGATTCAAAGCCCATATATGTGTACCAGATAAGAATAATGATAATAATAAAGAGGAAAATGCACATTTTTTGTTTTGGCTAAGACTCCTGAACGAAGATATTGAAAAATAACTGAATGCACTAAAATTCCTAAAATCATTAACATCGTGGAATTAGCTATACTCTGCAATAAAAGAGAAGGGCTTTCTTTTTCTTATTTTCGATATTTTGTTGTTTTTTTAGCCTACAACTTAAACCCCTCAGTATTCACTTCAAGCGTTACCTTAAACTCTATCATGGGATGCAGCACCGGATGAGTGCTAAGTGTGGCTTCTTGTAATAATAATAGTCATTTGTATGGCGCCTTTCCTCAACGAGCTCAAAGCGTCTCACAATCACATACAAGCAGTAAAGTAATACAAGATTTGCAACAAACATCTGCATGTCACATTACCAAAAGATGATTAATTAGCAGCTTTTCTGAAAAGATGGGTTTTTTTTAAGACATTCTAAAATGAGAAATTCATCCAAGCCATTCCACAATTGAGGTTCACGTACCAAAAACACCCTTTCACCAAAACATGTCAAACTAAGGGGTATACTCAGAGAGTTGGAATCATTCCATCTTAAAACTCTAGGTGTCTCAATTGCAAAGCCGTCAGTCATAGCAACTTAAAATAAGTAGCAAACCCAGGGCTAATATTTTAAGTATATTAAATGATGAGACACGAGTGGAGAGCAATGCTCGCCAATGTCTGTTCCACTAGGAGCAATATGTGATTGGTTATAATTAGTTTATGATTAGGTTTTGGAAGATATGTATCAGGTGTGGAGAAATTTCATTTGATTTTCTAAACAACATAAATATTGTTTTTTCTTTAGAAGTATGCTTTTAATATGTCAAATGTTCAAATTATAGTTTGCTACATTTTAAACAATAAATATCACATGAGAAATTATATCACACATTGCTTACACAATATTGTAGGTATTGTTTCTAAATTATTATTTTAAAATGAAGCTATATTTGTATATAAGAGCACTGAATGAAATAAATTTCAGGATGATGAAGGGAGATGCTACAGTGATTCTTTTGCTGAGCTGGCAGAGAAGGACCGATCTCAGGCCCAATCCAGTGAAGAAACACCTGTGTAATTATTTGGGTTTAAATGTTTAATTGAGATTCTAATATGCTAAGTGGAGTATATAATGTGAGAATTAATCAGGAATGTAATTCCATCAGATGCTTTCTGATTTCAGAATTTTTCACATTCGTTAAAAACTTTCCTAAATTTCTTTCATATTTGTCAGTAAGATTTATTTATATTTCTCTGTAGTATTGTCAGGCAATTTTTCAGGATCTTGCAATTACATCCGTGATTAAAGGCTTAGGTGTCTTTGCAGATGTCACAAACTTTCATAATATGATGTTGAAATTTTGGTTCTTTTTAAAAGAATATGAAAATGCAAGGCATGCACCTTGAATTTATTTTGTTAACAATATTCACTAAAATATTTGCTTAATTCTTGTCTGCTATCATTGCCATTATGTGATGACAGGACGCAAAAAGGTATCCCACACAGTATTGATGTCTTCTGTATAAAAGAGCTGATTCCCAAAATGTGTAGGCTGACTCAATTACGCAACACTTGATCCATTGTTTATCAATCAGTTACTGAGATATAGTTTGCAGCACATTGACAGCATACCTGTTTGTGGGGTAATAATATCAATTTGATGCTCAATTATGAAGCAGATATCCAGAGAATACGATAATATATAGCTTGTAAACCCATTGACTATTATTTAAATGATAGTAAATGTCATTTCCAAGTCTATTACAATATAAATATAAGGAACAATAAACTTGTCATTTAAAAGATGAGGGTCCTATGCATTATAAGGCCTCCGGGCTTCTCATCCTATGAAATTTCAAGCATTACAGATCCTGGCGTAATGTCACTGTACATCTGAAATTGCCGAAATTGCATGGATTATACATAACTGGAATGTGTTATCATTTCACCATTGACACCAGTAACATTTATGACCAATGCACCCATCATAGTGTGGCCATGTGTGCAAGTCATGTTGGGTTTTTTTTATTACTTTTAGTGAATAATGTATTTAAGACAGGTCTCACTCAATACTGTGCCTGGAAAGCCGGAGTAATTCACCATTGTAAAATTAACTTCTCTTGAAAGCAAAGGTGACTGGATTTAAAAACATAAATAAAAAAGAGTATTATTTTACTTGCCTTTGCATGATATAATCTATACTGAAAATTAGACTTCATGCATATGTGATATATGCCATTGTTTTATTTTTCAGGCCCCTCATGACATTTGACCAGATAAAGAAAAATTTAGACAAGGTAGGAAAAATATCGTTTGATTTGGTATCTCTTGAAATTTTTCTACAGTGGCCCTCAGGAAAAAGGCTTCCAGTTAAGAAGCTCATTTGCCTAACCAAGAGCTTTTGCTGTAAATGAAATTTGTTTATCTTTCTTTTAACTTCATGTTTAAGGGACTTTTACCAAAACTCCATAGATGATCTATTTACTTCTCCTCCTTTCTTTTACTATGTTATTCGAGAGGGGTTCCTCTCCCCAACCTCTTTTTAAAAAAAAAATTCAACTGGGTGTAGTTGACAGCCATAATTTTTTTTCAAAAGGTTGCCAGTAAAATTCTAAGTTTTATTATGACATTACCTATTCAATGGCATTGCAGAAAAGATACAGACGTGTTGACTGTTTCCAAGAGGATATGTTCAAAGTTTTTGAATCTGCAAGGAAGCTCAGTCGTTCTGATTCCCAGGTAATTTAAATAACGGTTGACAGAAGATTGTTAAATTTACTGAACAACAGAAATTTGAACTTTTTTGACAGAAAGTAATTTTTCTATTTTGAACATTTTTCTCACATTATGTTCTTGAGCCTTTTTATATTAAGTGGAAAAACTTTGGCCATTTTCAGAACTTTATTGAAGTTAAACCTGAAACCTGTTGAATAAAAGTCATTGTTTCCTCCAAAACAGAATTTGTAAATTCATTGATTTGATGACAACAGTGGCCTCTTATATGTAAATATTTTACCAAATACCTTCTTTATGGTGTCCATCTTGTTGTTTTTCTCTATTAAGCTGTATGAGGATGCAATAGAGCTGCAGAACTATTTCATAAAGACTCGTGATGAACTCT
>JAOYNN010041566.1:0-12529 GCA_025770095.1 Goniobranchus kuniei | reverse complement strand
CCAATTACTCTGGCCCTGACCCAATTCTTGATTACAAAATACGTCATCAGGCCATCCCACAACCTGATATCACTTCCAGTAAAATGGCGAGCCCCACCAGGGTTAACAGGGCCCCAGCAAAAATTGGCTTGTTTATGACCAGAATGATAACCTAGTGTTTCTTCACATGTAAAATCAAGCTCTGAATTATCTAAATCTATATACATTAGATGTGGATCAATGATGTACTTTTTCGCAATTTAAATGATCAGAAAGGGTATATGTAGTTATGTTATGCGTAAAATCTGGAGATCCACATCTCAGTGTTATGTAATACCACTTGTAGATCCCAGTCTATACAACTATTGAGTCTCCTCACTTAAAGGATATTCCCTGGACATGAATTGCAGTAAATATGTAAATCTATCATTGCAATATCTATTCTTTTCGTTTTCAGAAAGCCTGACCACTTGTAGTGGCTTTACATCTCATACATTTTGTCAATCTGTCTTTATGCAGCATAGACTGGTTCCTTGGGTCTAATACATCTTTTAGACCAAAGATACCAGACATGCTACTATACTTTACTAACATTTCTTGAAAAATACTTTTCTAAAATTTCGAGTAGGGAATAAAAAAAAAAATGGCCATTAAATTTAGGCAAAAGGCAAGTGTAAATATAACAATTTAACCTTTTATCTTCACAACCTCTCCATCTAAACTCATGTGATAGGTATTACTAAGTACAAACACTGGCAGGCTGGGCCTACAAGTCATTAGCATACAATTTATGTGTACAGGAGTCTGATTCTACATTTTATAACTTCCCTTTTCTCTAAGTTTTTGACAACTTCTTTGTTGTAATTTTTTTTTTTTACAAAGCACTGACAGGTCACATATTCAATTTTATAATACATGAGAATTTTTCATGTTGAAAAAGTTATTTGTTTTCAGAGAAGTATTCAGGGTTTCCCTCCTTGGCATAATAAAATACAGTAAGACTAATATTTAGTCAAATATTTCAGTTGGCAAGAATGAAAAGGGTTTGATCTTAATCAAATAAAGATTGCATTTATAAAGTACTTTCCACAATTCTAAGAACAATACTTTATCCCCTATCCCCTCAGGAATATAAAACAGAGTGTAGCACATTTGGCGCAACATGAAATGAAAGTAAAATAATGGACTTAGCAACTGGAAAATAAGGCAATCCTGTATTTCTTTATTGAAAACCTACTCCCCCAACAATGTTCAAATTAAAAATATAATTGCACCATGGCATGCATTAAAAAGAAATGCACATATGCCTGCCAGGTAGAATATGGGTTACAGTATCGAATTGTGAGTAAGGAGCTACTTAAAAAGCATGTCAAATTTAAATGACATAAATGAGTAACTCTATGAACGGGACATGTCTTTAATTAAAAACAAATGTCTAAAGAAAAGAACAAAATCAAACAAACAAAAACAAGACATTTTTCCAATGATTTTCAGAGCAAGTTTCAGCCAGAGAAAATTTATGAGAGAGGAAATAACTAATAAAATATCATAATCGGTGGAAACTACATGCTAGGCTTTAGTCCAATAGTGAAATCAACAAGCTGGAAAAGTGAAGTGATACCATAGAACAAAAAACATAATCCCAGTGTGAGGAGTCAAATCTTTAATGTTCAAGAACTACTACTTAGACTGCTTTACCTTGAGGCTGCCTGTGCCATTTGCTGATCACTAATGCCCATTTCTTTGGCAGACAAAAGCAAATCACGTGGGATGTCCCGGGTCTGAAAGGGTAAAATAATATTTAAACGAAGGTGAATTATTGTATGTTTTATTACATAAATATGAGAGAACAGGATTGTAATGAAACTCTATGTATAGATGCTACTCAACTCAAGTCTAAAAATCGTTGAACCATATCAATTACTCCTGCAGGGTATCATTACTATAGCAGTTTAGATCCAACTTTATTTAAAGTAGTGACATCTTAACATTGTGCCCTAAGACAAAATTGAGAAGTATGGTGCTAAAATAAGAAATCTCAATGACTACTTAAGTGCTTAAGTAAAAGCACTGTTGTAACTATTTTTTTTTTAAATACAACTGCTTATATCAAACTGTTCTAAACTTAAAAAGAAATGCTTACAGAATTACAAATGTCAAAAGAATAACAACAAAAAATTAATCACACATATATTATTCTCTGTTCTTCAGTTGACCGCAAAAAAAAATGTTTAAGATGTAAATAGAAAAAGGTGCTTACCCTGCCTTTGTACGCTTCTATTTCATTAATCATATTGATGATGTTCTGGAATTTGTACAGAAACCATCGATCTATGCGCGTTAGCTCATACAAACGATCAATAGACCAATTTTGTTTCAAAGCAGCTGCCAGCACAAAAATCCTTTTGTCTGTAGGATCTTGCAATTCCTATTAAGAAAGTACACAAAAATTGTTCATTATTGTATTATATCAGGTAGGCAAAAAATTGACGCAGACCTAGAAAATATCATGGATGTAAATGATTTACATTGTAAGTTATGAGGAAAAATGTAAGGAAGTGTCACAATCGCCAATATCAAAACCTGTCCGGCAAAATCGTCAATTTACATTTAGAGTTTCAATTGATTAGTTAAAGCCCTGCTTTGTGCTGTAACATACCTACATGTCTACGTATCTTTTTCCAATCAAGATCTAGTTTTACCAATCTTTTTCAATGCACATGTGTTACTTCTTCCTTACAATCAGAAATATTTGCTTTTGGTTGAACTGTAGTGAACAACTTGGTCTTTCTGATTTTTCGAAGAGATCTGATAGTTTAGTTGTCTCCTAAAGTAAAAATCAATGACTAATGATATGGCTGAGACTTAGATTTAGATCTAAATTAGCTCTAGAATGGTAGATCTAGACTAAGTAAATGCAATCTAGGTCTGGTCTAAGTTTAGATCCAATCTGTATCAAAAGATAGGAAATTTTGTATTGCCGAGTCTTTTGTGTTTTTGTAGATTGTTTTGTTTTCTTTGGACAAGATCACTTTAGTACAGTTTTTTTTTATAACAATAATGGAAAATATCAGATATAATGACAATTCTAAGGTCAAGAACATGTTTAAACGATTGTATCACAAGACTTATCTGTTGATACGAAGCATACACAGTAACGGAGACATCATGACAAAACTGACTCTGGTAAATAATCGCAAACGAGATGTGTAAAAGTGTGATATTTGCCAAATGTAGTGGTTGTCTTTATATTGCAATAACTTTTAGAAATTTCCATTGATCATAATGAAATTTCACTCAATTACACAAAATTTTTTGTGCTTAATTACGTCAAAATTTGAATGCTGTTATCAAAATACCAAGAAAGGTATAAGGCTTCAATGTTCAGGAAGTTTTTTTGTGCCCACCCGACACAACAAGGCAAAGCTATGGATAAGGGTTTGTTTGAATGACACTGGATAAGGGGCGCCTGAAGACGAACACCTCTGAAGTGAGGTGACATCAGGAAAAAAAGGCAAGGAGCATCTGCATCATTTTTGTTTACATTTTTGTTTAGACATATGACCTACCTATTACCTGTTAGGGCTATGCCAGGAACTTTACTTGAATGTTTGATTGGTCTAAACAAGTCTTAGACAAGGTGTGCAAGCAACATTTGCTTTATTACATCCATCCAAGAGAAAAAACAAAAAAATAAACTGCCATCAACTTTAAACTAACAGCTGGTACAAGCCTACAAAACGCCTAAAATAATAAACCATAACTTGTCAAGACAATGATGAGGACAAGCGCATCTCTCATACATTTTACTCCTGATCACATAACTGAAAGTTTCAGCTTGTGATTAAAAACTAAGGCATAAAAGTAGTGGTAGAGACAGATATTACTGTGAGAGACGCTCGCCCCAAACTTTGTACTTCTGTTTCAATCAGAATTTCTCGATGATTCCGTCGCTCTTTTCCAAACGTCCCTGTCATTTTAAAAAAGGTCTCATCAAAATGACACAAAAATGTCAACAGCAAGTTGGCTACCACAAATTCTACATACATCTATAAGTCTAGGTCTAGATCTAGACCTGAATAAGGATGATCCTTTAGCCATAACAGTTGTAGAGCACAATTTACACAAAGAGTTAAAGGGGGGTTCTGTCTTGTAAGTTGGGTAGGCTGCATCAAAGATCACACCTCATAATAAAACAGAGCAAGTAAAGCATTGATCATCTGGCAGTGTCACAATTTTTTTTACTTTTATGACACCACACTTATTACTTTTTTAAGGATAAGATTACTAGACAGCTTTGCATAGCCTTAGACAGTTATGTCAGTCTACTACATAGAGTAAGGTGCACATTTTATTTCTTTCTCCATTTTGTCCCATCAGTAGCTCCCATCCAAGAGGTCCTCACCTTTAAACCAGCATGCTTTGACCTCCTCTCAGCCACTATAAGCTTAGTTGAAATCTACTGTAATACCTTTTCAGGCGTAAAGCAAAGTAAAATTGTCTGTCGTTAAATAGAAATCTTCATGTCAAGATTGTAAAACATTACCTTTTCACAAAGCTTTTGTCCATTGGCATCAAAGCCCTTGACAGATTCATCCATCATGCGCAAAGCTTTCTGGAAGGCCTCCTCAAATCTTCTGCCAATGGCCATCACTTCCCCAACACTCTTCATGGAGCTCCCAATCTGAAATGTTTAATCCAAAACAATGTGTGAATAAGGAGAAATTGAAGCAGGAAGTCTTATTTCAGGAAATAAAATTTAATTTTGTTCTCTGGCGTCGCCTTTTTTTTTTTATAATGAAAAAAATACTTACCCCGTTTGCAAAGTGTTGAAGCAGTAAATTTTAAAGAAAAGGTATAACTAGGAAAATGAACAATTAGAGAGGAATCACAGGGTTAAAACGATATAGTATTTAAAAACATATTTTTTATAAGGAAAGCACTCAAAGCGAAAAAGGAAGCAGCTTGATAAATCAATGCAAACAACATAAAAACTAAAAACTTGAGTAACAAGAGAGGATATATATTGTTAATCATAGAAACATAACCACCAGCTTGGACATTCAATACATTATACATTTTCAAAACAGAATAGTCTATCAAGTCCAAAATCAGACCACTGAGTTTGGATTAAAAACCCATTCATCCCTCACACAACAAAGTTCAGGAGGTGAAAGGCATTTGTGATTATTAATTCCTTTCCACAGTAGTGAGGATATGTTACTGTCAAACAAATTATTGCTGTTCTGCAAGCAATGCTCAACAGAGGAAAGTATCTTTCTAATCCCTGTTATGTTTTGAGATCTATGCTGATGCTTCAAAAAATGTGAATTGATACCAATGTTCAGAAGCTGATGATCTTATGGATTATTTATTATCCCCCTTGTGATTCAATAATATTCCTGTCAACAAAGCTATGACAGCCTACTTTCTGACTCCTGGAAGCAAATTCAGATGAAGGCCTTTAACAACATTGCCCATGGTCTTAAACAGGGTCCTCTTCTGACTAGACAACAAGATGAACCTCAAAATGCTGGATGACCTGAACCATTCAAGGTCAACTGCAGGAAATTGACACCAAAAAAATAAGTAATTATCTCCCCATCCCGCCATTTTTAGCTTTCTAGATCCTGGGTCTAGCAACATTTGATTTATTATGTCCATCCAAGAATACAATTAAAAAAATGAAGAAAAAGAAAGAGCCATCTACTTTCAATCAAAAATCTTGTACAAACCAACTAAAGCTCCTAAAATAATAAATATGAGCTAGTCATTGCAAAATATTACAATTGTTGCTACGATTCCCTCATTCTTATTCAACTGGACTTCCATATTCATCTAATTTAGGTCTCTGTCATCCATATTGAGACTTCTGCTTATAGCAAGATGACATCCCAGACCAAGACACAAGTATTTTACATACAAACCAACTTGAGTTGCGACAAGAAGCTTTACAGGTGCTAACAATCTCTTTCTTTTTAAAAAACAAAACAAAACAAAAAATCAACAAAACAAAAGCCAGTTGCACTTTTGCATCCGATGTTGGATTCTATGGTGGTGCATGTATCAGTGATTATTGTTTAATTGAGGAGCAATATCTACCAGATGGTCACTGGTCATACTAATGAAGATATTCTTCATAAAATCGATTTGTTTGCTATTACATCTACATTTGTATGAAAAGATTTCATTAAATGCTATATGCTGTCCATATAGGAACCAGCAAAAATGACACATAATGCAAATTTCACTTCCATCTACTCTTACTCCATTCCCCTTCCAGCTGTGGTTCTATATGTGATGATGAAATCTTTGTGTCAGAAAAGGCAGTGAGTCAATAAGTGATTCATCTGAACCTTCTCGAAGATATTTTTCGCCATTCTTAACAGGCATAGATTACCTTGTTTGAAACTCGTGTGAATTTACTCAAATCCCATCGTGGGATCTTAACCACACAGTAATCCAAGCTGGGCTCAAAACAGGCAGTAGTGGAACCTGTCACAGAGTTCTTCAAAGCAGATAAAGGTTTGCCGAGAGACAACTTGGCTGCAACGTATGCCAATGGATAACCTGTAGCTTTACTGGCCAAAGCTGATGAACGTGAGAGTCTGGCATTAACTTCAATGATGTAATACTAAATAGAGAGAAATGAAAAACAACAGAAAATGAATCATTCTAGAAGAACTGTTTCATTGTCTTCAGTCAATCCAGTATCTGGTCAGTTGAGGAGAAAAGGTTCAATTGTAGTTTTCATTCTATTTTAATCAAAGGAAAGAAAAGTGACTACAAGTTACAAAATAACATTAAAGATGCTTATTCACTGGCTAAAATTGTGAAGGCTTATGTTCTCTGACTCAAACCATATCGTGTATCGACAGGAGTTTTCCTCAACCCCTGTACATGAATCGATTGAGGTTTAAAACTTACATTAAAAAGCAAGTCTAAATAAACTGGCCAATTGGCAATTTGACTGTCAAAAAAAAATCAAAATCAAACATGGAGACCAGTCTCAGAGTTGAACCAAATTACAATCAAATGGAGTGCACCCCAATAAAAACTTACTTGCTGAGATAATGGATTGAGAGCATACTGAATATTACATTCACCCACAACACCAAGATGTCTGATGACTTTTATAGCTGTTGTTCGTAGCATATTGTATTCATCATTAGTCAAAGTCTGACTTGGGGCCACTACTATGCTTTCACCAGTGTGGATACCAAGAGGGTCCACATTCTCCATGTTACACACCTGAGGAAAAAGTGGCAATACCATAGAAAGAGGGAAAGAGTGCATATTACTGCACAATCGCTACAAGCCTCCTATTGGAACAAAATATAAAATCTTGAGGAAAGTACAACTGCTGAGCAATATTTCTTTAATTAGATAAATGCCTTATAAAACAAATATTGATTTGACCAAAAAAAAAACAACTGTTAATTGAGATCAGATAATTTATCACCATGTCATGGAGTTGGCCAACAGCAGAGTCTGATGTCCTTCACAACATATAGACCAATTGACCACAGATTACCACTAGCATAAGAAGGCATCTGCGAAGGCAAAATGGGAGGGGGGTTAACAATTTTCATCCTCTTTTCTTATTATGTGATATGTGGCCAACCATTTCAAAAAGCAAGATAATTTTGTGAAAATTACAAGATCGAGGACATGACCATGAGTCAGAAAGACTGCTCAATTTTTACTGCCTCATGACAAACCAGTTGGAACAAAGGTCATGTGGGTGGGTCAAATTGAGAAAACTGGTCAGCGTTCATGACTGTACATTAGAGAAGATTATGAAAGGTGGCAACATTGAAAACAGCAGGTAAATTGTCCACAGGCATATTGACCCTTCTAAGAATGGAATGAAAGAGAAAGATTCTGTCAGTTAGAGAAATATTTTCGGATATTTTGGAGGAGTTGATATTGTAGTCATCTTTGAGACCAGGTACTATGGTGAAAGTGTGGATTATGAAACAGATGTATAGAATGGCAATTTAGACAATTTTCCATTGAAATTGCTGGAATTTAGAGAAAAGGGCATTAAAGTTGACACTATCAGAAATAATTTTTTTACCTAAGATTGTGGCTCTATATCTCAGCATACCTGATAAGTGATAGCTGAACAACTGGCAGCAGATTGTACTGAAAAATGTATCTAATTGACACGTCCCCTATCCTCCCTGCTTTATAATCATTTCTCATTCTTGAAGTTCACGAAATATAGAAAAGCGAACTTGACAAAAAAAAACCCGAACACAACACATACTGTGATGCAGTTGTCATAGGAGTCTCTGACCACTTCATATTCCACTTCCTTCCATCCCTTTAAAGACTTGTCCACAAGGACTTGAGACGTGTGTGCAAACGCTGAAGAGACAAGAGTAATAAGTTCTTCTTTGTTCTGGGCAAAACCTGATCCAAGACCTCCTAAAGCAAAAGCAGCTCTGATCAGCACAGGATATCCTAATCTCTGAGCAGCTTGCTCAGCCTGGAATAAAATTGTTGTTAAAATTGAGTACCAAAAAATTGAAGACAAATATTTAAAATGAAGACAGAATGGAATGTGGGGCATCTTTATGAATAAAAGTAATTCTCAGCAATAAAAACAAAACAAAAATGTCAGTATTCAGTGAATATTACTCAGAAAATAACAAAATGTTTCCATAATAAGAGAAATTGTAAGGTTCCATCACAAAAAATGATGCTGCAAACTCCATGGGAGTATGTAAAAGTTTCCTTTGCCTGTGGTTTTGCACATGCCATGGTAATTTTCTAAAGGTCTGGTTCAATTAGGGTATTGTAGAAATAAAGTGAAAATCCAAGTACAAAATTATAAAATTATCTTACTTGATCAACAGAATAAGCAGCTTCACTTGGAGCAACTGATTCTCCAATGTCAGCCATCTTGTCAGCAAATACTTTCCTATCTTCTGTCCATTCAATTGAGGAGACTTGAGTTCCCAACACTTTCACTTTGTACTTTTCAAGAGTTCCATCCTTGGTCAAAGTGACACCACAGTTCAACGCTGTTTGACCTCCAAATGTCAAGAGAATTCCATCTGGTCGTTCATTTTCAATAACCTGGAAGATAAAGATCAGAAACATTAACACTTATTCAAACAATTTTAAACTGAGATCAAACAGACCATCAATTTACGTTTAAGTTGCTTCAAATACAGTTACAGTTTTGACAAATTCATTGCCACTGTTCTAAATCACTGTTGTTAATATTTGCTGTATAAGTTAAGTTTTATTGATGGAAGATAAAAACAAAGAAAGAAAAAAGTACAAACCTGTGTGACATAGTGAGGAGTAATAGGAAGAAAATAAACCTTGTCAGCTAATCCCTGAGATGTCTGCACTGTAGCAATGTTTGGGTTGATCAACACTGTGTGAATGTTTTCCTCTTTCAAAGCTTTGATGGCCTATAATATAAAAAATGAAAATGAAAAACTTTTTTCAACTTTCATTCATTTCATGGACTTTCAAAAAGCGACAGATAGCATACACAGAGAGGCGATGTGGCAGACCTTCTTCGCATATGGAATTGCTTCAAAATCTATAAATATGATTAAAGCATTATACAGTCAAACAAAATGCAATGTAAAATTCAGTCAAAAAATTACAAACACTTTAGATATCCAAACTGAGATAAAACAAGGATGCATTCTCTCCCCAGTTTTACTCACACTTGTGAATGATTATGTAGTAACTAGACAAGAAGAAAAAGGCTATGGCATCTGTCTGGAAGACTATCGCATATTTGACCTCGATATTGCAGATGATATTGCCATGTTGGACACAAGCAAAGAAAAGCTACAAAAATGCACAGATAAACTAAAAAGTAATGCTGAAAGAATAGATTGCATTTCACTGTCAAAAAGTGTGAAACAATGTCCACACTCACAAACATAAAAATCTAAATTGATGGGCGGAAATAGAGCAAGGAGATGTCTTCAATATTTCAGATGTAAATTCATTATAACAAGCAACGGAAATGAAGAGATTAAAATATGAATTGGAAAGAAAGGCAAGTGCCGCATTTGAGAAAATGGCTTCCATAATGAAATTTTAAAAGCATAAATTTGAAAACTAAAATTAATATTTACAAATCCGCATTATTACCTATCATGCTTTACAGTAGTGAGATACGGTAACTATAGGCTATGGAAAGTACAAAATTGAATTCATTCCATCAAAGATGCTTAAGAAAAATCCTTGTCATGATATACTTAGATAAGATGAAAAACATTGAGGACCTAAAGAAAACATTCAAATAATGTTACAGAGGGCATAGAAGAAAGAAAAATGAAATGGTTGGGACATGTCTTGTGATTCCCAAAATGTGTTCTAAAACAGAAACCAAAATGAAAGAGAGAGAGGTGGACCAAAGCTGACATGGAGGATACAGCAGAAAGAGACCTGAAGGAAAGACAGCTTACTAGGAATGAGGTCGAAACAACAGTCAAGGACAGATGTATGTAGAAAATGACATCAGCTCGACCTGCAAAGGACATGGGACAGACTGAGGTCTAAGGTTAGGTCAAATGAAAAATTCAATAAATGACATTTCATTTAAATGTAATATTTTGAGCTAGAGGACAATGTAAAAAAAAAATCAATACTTACAACAAAAAAATGTCTTTACCTGTGAACCAGAATAATCAAATTCGCCTGCTTGTCCTATGGAAAGCCCACCAGAACCAAGTATCAGAACTTTCCTAGGAGGAGGGGATTCCACCAGCTCCATAGGCATTCCTCCTTTACTCATAAATGTTCGAATTCTATCCTTGATGCTTGGACTGGACGTGGAAAAAATGATTTTCAATCCCTATGAATACTTCATATCCCAAATCCTTATATTAAAAAAAAATTGGACCCAGGGAGACTGATTGCGTTACACATTTCTTCTTTGGCTATATTAAATTTTTGCCAAAAATGCCAGGTCTACAGAGCAATGTAAACATTTCAACAGTATTTTTACATAAAAGAATGTTTAGTAGAATAGCATCATGCCTTTTTGTTTGACGTCTATATAGCCTGCATAACAATGAACTTACATTTTTAACAGTTTTATTTTTTTCACTTTTTCACCAAAGGCCTCCCTTTAAAAGGCATGGCTGGACGTATAAACATCCGCCCTACTGAACTTGAACGTACCCAGGGCACTAACAAGAGCCCTTCGGAAATACATCCTGAATACACAGACCACAATATAACAGATTTTAGTTCGTAAGCGGTTCGCACACCACAAGGATTGGTGCTACCGACTCCCCTCAATAATGAGGGACCGGACTAACCTTTTTTCAAAGTTTATCTATTCCCCAGGTGAACTTGTGCTCTATGTCACCCAAGACGAGAGGGAAGGACGTACCCATGACAGTGCACTGTCCTTTTCAGGACAACAATCAACGGCCAACAAGACGGATTGAAACCCTAATCTTTTTCAGAGGAGGGAAGACGCGACAACAAAAGAAGGATTGACGCAACCACTGTCCTTTTCAGGACAACCTTCGCGAGACAGACTGAAGCCAAACATCCCCCTGGGGGACGAAGGCAGACCTGACATTGACAGCCTCATATGACGGACCCCCGACAAACAGATTGACAATTTCATCGGTCCAAATCCTTATATAAGGAAGAGGGCCAATACCACCCAACAAACATGGAACCAGAACATCAAACCAGCCCCAACCCACCAGCTGATGTAGAGATAAGGCACAACACCCCCTGATCAAACCAAAATTTCCCCCAAGCTGAAGACTGCACACCATCGCTAAAATACCAAGAATTAACACAATCATCAGACAAACACCGGAGGTCCTATTGGTCCGTCGACACCCAGCAATGGGAGGGCTAGGGACCAAAGGTGACAACTCGCGAGAAACCTACCGAAGCCACGATGTGGGGGTGGAGGCAAGGGCTCGGACACAGTCGACAGCAAGATGAAGACAACCACCGGACGGGAACCCTACCAAACCCAAGACGCGGTTGGAAAAGGTAAAGGACCTGACCAATTACAATAAGGGCAAAAAGTTAACGACGTACATGAAACCTGCTGGATCCTTGACGCGGGCGGGGAGGGTAAGTACATGAAAGAGAATCATATACAAGATGAAAGCAGCCTCATTAGACCCGGGCAACAAGGCAACGAGCAAAAACCCAGCCGAACCGATGACACGGGTGGGAGAAGCATGGATTTGCTCAATAGCTCCCTAGCAAGCTAAGACGACCAACTTGAACCTAGATTCGTGTTGAATCACACAGCATTCAGTGCATGAACATAGCTCAACACATACAATAAAGGCACCAATATAACCACACTCAGGTTGAACGGTGCCGAAATAATTCTACTCACTCATCTTCAAGGGAAAAAAAAAAGAAAAAAGAAAAAAAGAAAGTGTGATCACATGGGAATCGAGGCAAGAGACGTCTCTCTCGCCTCGCTTCCCATGTGGAGTGAGGCTCCATTCTCCATGGTAAACTTGCAAGGGGTCAGTCAGATGCAAGTGTGTTGTGAATCGTGTGTTAAACCATAGCTATC
>JAOYNN010041455.1:0-12531 GCA_025770095.1 Goniobranchus kuniei | reverse complement strand
TTCTTCTTCTTCTTCTTCTTCTTCTTCTTCTTCTTCTTCTTCTTCTTCTTCTTCTTCTTCTTCTTCTTCTATGTGCATTTTATAAAAGCAAACTAAAGTATTTTTACACACAAAGATTATCAAAGTTCACAAAAAATCTCTCCAAAACAATCCATTTTCTGATCTAATGACAAATCTTTATTTGCCTTTAAAATATACTCCAAGCTTATTTCTATAAAAAGTGTAAAGGACACATACTTTATATCACTTTATATCACATAATATATTTGAGCATTTGGGGGGTGGGATGGGGGAATTTTAATGAGTTAAAATCATTTAATAAAAATATAACACATACACATCCAAAAATTCCTGTTAAAGAAAGTTTAAAAGTAGGACAAGATGTGTCAGCTTTTAAGGACACAAACTAGATGAAAAAATGTAAAGCCTGAAACTCTGAATATTTCAATCACAGATGAAATAGTTAAGATAAGAACAGAAATACCAAACGGTTTTTTAACAAAAATTGTCAGAGTCTAAAATGACAGAAAGAAAATAAAAGGAGATCAAAATGGTAGAAAATTATGTCAATAATTTGGTCATGTCTAATATAGTCATATACAAGGGAGTATTGAAAACTAACGTATAAATGGTCACATGTGTCCTTATTTTTCAAGTAACAGTCATGAAACTTACATCAATGAAAAGTTCAATTTATTCCGGACACAATGAAAAAATACATGCAATGATAGCACACTGTAATCTAAGTTATTGTTGTTGGGTGGTTTTTTTGCATAAACATTTTATGCACTACAACAGCTTGATATTTCACCCAAAATGGTCAATTAAATTCATCAGATTATGCGATAATTGTAGACTGCTAAAGATATATCATATAAAAAGTTCTAGTCTAATTCTATAGTAACTGCTTAAGTATATAATCTATCAAAAGATAAAAAAATAAAAACAAACATACAAATAAACAAACAAACAACCAAACTAAAGAGAGTGTGGAGAAAAATGAGATGTATATTTGTGTAGACATAATAATTACAAAAATGGGGAAGGACACATTATTCATAGTGAATCCAAATGGCTCCAATATTGTTGTGGTCCATTTCTTTCTTTACTTTTTTCTTTCTTTTCTTTCTTTCTCTGTTTTCCTTTTTTTCTAAATACACGTCCAATTATACAGTGAAATTTTGAGTCTTTTATGAAGCCTGACAAGTACAGACTAGTTTTTCAGTCAGGCCTTTCATTTTTCATACCAAGCTATCATTCATAAGTAAACATGGACATCAGATTTATAAGGGCCCCTGTCTTGAAAAAGACAAGAATTTGATTGTGGGTGTCCTAAGAGAAGCAAAGAAATGTGCACCTTTATTAAACAAGTTAAAGTAAGAAGACCGGCTTCGTGCCATTGGCATTCTTCGTATGAGTTTTAGAAGATTCAAAGATCTGACTCAAAGCTTTCGACAGCTTTCCGCATGAGAGGCTTCTATTAAAACTGGAAAAAAGTGGCATACGTGACTTAACCTCAAGTGATTCATCCCAAGACAATATACAGGCAAGGACATATTCACCAAAACTTCTCAGCTGGTCAAGAGTTCCACAGGGCAGAGTACTGGGACCTCTTTGCTTCCTCATAAATATCAACAATTTAGGAAATGATCTCTCACGTGAAACAACTCTCAATTTGTTCGCAGATGACAGCCTGCTATTTAGAACAATCGAAGATATTATTGTTTCTCACACCTTGCACTTAGATCTGGATTCCCTTATATATTGGTCACAAAAATGGCAAATGAACTTCCATCCTCAAAAATGTCTTGTCATGGCAATTACAAATAAGAAAAGATGCATCGCCCATAATTATAACATCAAAGGCCAGACACTAAAACATGTGAATAATGTACCATATCTAGGACTCCATCTAAATACGACGCTGACATGGGAATGCCAAAGCAACCACATTATCGCTAAAGCAAATAAAATGCTCGCATTTTTGTGCCGGAACATCAGTCAGTGCTCACAAAATATCAAAGAACTTATGTACAAAGCCCTGGTCATGCCAGTACTGGAATATACAAGCCCAGTATGGGACCCTCACCATCAAAAGACATAAAGAGAACAGAACAAATTCAAAGAACAGCCTCACATTTTGTGACCAACTGCTTGTCAAGAGAGCCAGGATGTGTAAAATCTGCCCTAAAATCCCTACAATGGCAAATACTACAATCACGCAGAAAAGAAGCTAGGCTGAAAATGTTCTACAAATGTGTCCATAGGGAATCGTCCATCAAACTACCTGACTACGTTCGACGACCAGAAAACAGATACAAAACAACATGCAATCAGAAAACAAATTTCCATCAGCCATCTGCTAGAATAAATTCGTATAAATATAGCTTCTTCTCCAAAACAATAGCTGACTGGAATGCACTCCCATCTTCAAACCAGGAAATAGCGAACACACATAAATTCAACAGAGCACTCGCCTTACATACTAAATCTCAGGAGGCAAAACATTTGCAATGATGGACATTTGATGTGATTTGCATCTCACCAATTTGAAGTTAGAAGTTGAACTGAGATATATACAAATATACAGATGGATACTATAAATATGACTTAAATAATCAGCGTCCAACCATGGGCCACAACTACAAACTCTGAAAACCGACTGTCAACACAAGCCTTCATAGAAGCTTCTTACCGTTCAAGCAGTGGATACGTGGAACAACCTGGATCCTGAGTCATGAGTGTAGATGATCTCAACAGATTCAAAACGAAGATAGATTGTGTTTTTGAAAAATTTATATTCTGTTGTAAGTCAATCATCAGCTTGTGGCATCAAAGTTTAGACAAATTAGGGGTGATCAAAAGATCGCTAGGGAGTAACCCAAAGTTTCATCTTTACTACTTATATGAGTCCTCACAAGATCAGCAATAGGCACAAGTAGCCTGAATTCCAAGCTGAAACTGTATTGTATAACAGACACTGGCCCTGATGTTCAGGTCTTGGATGAGGCATCTTTCATTGTCAATGTAGACTTTAAAAAATCAAGGTATGTAATCATAAAAGGAAAGACATCCCAAGTTACTTCCACGGCTGTAATTTATAGCCATAGAGAAATTAATACATGGGAGCTCTGGGCATCGGTGGCTAAGTGGTGATCACATCTTGGTACGAGTCAAGAGCCAAGAGGCATTCACCATAGTCAGTACAAGCGTGTGTGACTGTGTGGGTTCGAGCCTCACTAGTGTGCGGTCAGGCTCATAAACGCAAGTCATTGACATTGTGTCCTAGTTTAAGGCACTTTATTTTGCCTACCTCACTCAACTCAGGTATGAATGAGTACCTGGCCGTTAAGACGGCACTGTCTCTGTCTGAAAAAATGTATTCGTGCCGAACAGGCTGCAAGTCTTGTTCTAAAGGTTCTGTGTTGCTGTTGGTCAGAGGAATAAAATGTCATTGTAAAGCGCCGTGGACATGGTAACACCATGGAATGTACCCATTATAATTGCCATCTTTATCATCTTTTCATATTTAAGAAAAGCTCTTTGCTTAAGCAGGGTTTGTTTTAACCATTTCCAAGGGAAACAACCAGTCCATTCAAAACAGAGGAGTGGATATAAGTCTTGTGACCTTGATCTACATCTAGCGTGGTGTTGCCACCTTTGCTTTCAGTAAATATCTCAATTAGTTCTGAAATTGAGCAGCCAAATGGCTTTACAGTATCACAGAGACAGCACTCTACAAATTATACGGAACTGCTTTTTTATATCATCATCTTTGGTGAGTTAAAAACATGTCCAATTGTTGCATACAATCAAATTTAAGTAAATTTGGTTTAAGTATAAAATTTCAATTACTTGAGCTGTTCAGCATAAAAGATCTGTTATATGCTACTGGAAAGACAAGCACAATAAGTAAAATTTCCATATATGGTATTCTACAGTATTAAAAAAGATACATATTCAAATAGAGGGAAATATTACAGAGAGAAAACAGAAATAAAGTAGTCTTGCCACAACAGGAACACTTGAATGGGATTCTTACTGAGTACTAAGTGCTTCTACAGTATTGAATCTGAATAAATCACTGTAAATTGAAAAATTACTAAGCATAATGAAAAAGCATCTTAACAATAAGTATTCAAGATCAGAATCAGCAAAAGTAACAGTACATATAAAGAAGAACTAATCATAAATCACGAAAAAAAAAATAACAACCAATAATTTGCGTCGCTTTGTGGAACAAAACAAATTTCAAAATTCTCTAGACTTTATACCCACAGCCTCCTCCTCCTACGATGTTATGAACAATGTACTCAACTGCCTCACTGGGTAATTCCTTCTTATTCCTTTCTCAAAGATACGTGGATTTATGGATAATTTCATGCTTAAAATTTGCAGCTGACATCAATCTCAAGATCAAACTATGGTGTCATGGTTACACTTGCTCTGAAATTAATTTTTAGTTCCTTCTGAAACATAAATTCCTCTAAAACCTTCTACGATGGAAATGATCTGGGGATAATTGGTCTGGAAAGCAGGGGCAGATTTAGTTAAAGGGAAATATTGCAGAAGAAGGGGAAGTGGAATTATCATAAGTATTTTTTGAATAAACATTTCCTATTGACCTCAACTCATTAGTACAGCACATTCATACATGAAAACTTAACACGTATGCCAATTTGCTGACTTACTCCACAGACTAGATCAATGCTAGAGGGAAGTCCAATAACAATCAAAGAAAAAAGAAAGAAAATAAAGGAATGGCAAAAGAAAATCTGCATGCAACTAAATATTTTTAATGGCTCCATTACGTGGCTATGGACATTGTAAGTCCACACCTTTATGTTGAAATTTGTAACTCTAAAATAGAAATTAAAGACCATGTAAAAAGTTTGGGTGTCATCATAGATTCTTCCCTCTCAATGGATTGCCACGTTTCTAATGTGAAGAAAATGTGTAACATTAAACTGAGAAAAACCTCTAAAGTCGGGAAGTTATTAACTCCAGATGCCACAAACTAGTGTGTGCTTTCATCCTTTCTTGACTCGATTGCAATTCGCTCCTCTCGGGTATAACTTCTATATCAATGTCAAACTCCAAAATTATCCAAAATAATGCAGCCAGTCAATCTTCAATCTCTCGAGACGAGAAAGTGTAACCCACTGCTTCAAATCCTTACACTGGCTTCCAGTCAAATATTGAATTGATTACAAAATTGCCATGATCACTTTTCAATGTATAAATGATTTATCTTTCCCTGAATATCTAACTGATTTCCTTACTAAATACGTTTCCCAATGATTGCTAAGATTTAGCAATGCAAACTACCTTAAAATTCCGAGAAAATATCTTAAGACTTTTGGCCATAGAGACTTTACATATGTATCACCCAGTCTTTGGAACAATTTACCTCAGGGTCTTAAAAACTCCCAGTCACTCAGCTGGTTTAAAAAATCACTCAAATCCCATTTGTTTTCTCTTGCCTACCAATAATCATAATAGGATATTTTGCTGATTGTTTTGCATCATATCTCCTTTGGTGTGAATTTTAAATTGTCAATTATTACATATGTATGTCGGTATTCTATGCTCATCCTATTGTATTTTTTTAAACTGTCTATTTGTGGTTTTGCTTTTTGTTTTTTGTTTTTTAGAACCTTGAGCTATCAAGGAAAGAAGCTCTATAAATGATTATTATTATTGCAAAAATAACTGTATTAAAAAAGCAATAAGACCCATGAAAATTATAAAAACAATCATGATCAATAAAATCATTTTCAGGAACATTTCCAGGTTGACGAAAGAAGGAAAATTTGATTTTGTTACAATTCTTGCATAGCTGAATTGCATATTTTTGAAAAAAATCAACAAGGAGGACTTTATATAATTATATTGTATAATCTGCCTGGAAAAAGGACTTTATAAAATTATATCGTTCAGGGTGTTCCACATAAAACCCAATCCATGGTGCACTTTTTTAGTGTTCAGTTGGTTTAAGCTGCGCATCTGCACCATAATGTGTTATGGCCTTCGTGTTGAATACGAAAGCGTAGGCCTAACATAATATTCATCACCACTAGGCTCCACCTATAGTTGTATTCGCTGCAATTAGATACTTGTCTATCTCATGCAAGGCCTATTCTGTGTTGTAATGTTTAGCAAAAACATTCCTATATAATAAGTCTAGATTGTCTAAAGGAATTTAACCAGCGGAATGATGTACTGTAATTATATGACCACAGATGTAATCTATATAGATCTAATTGATGCAAATAAAGGTGTAGATCTAGTTCAAGATCTAGATCTACAACTTAATCTAGATTTTATCTCTAGATCTAAAAAAGTTGGATCTAGGTCTTATGTTACCCAGTTTGTTTTTTCAATGAAGCTGAATAATTTAGTATTAATAGAAATTACATATGAAAATGGGAGTTATTAAATAATTTTATCCGATGAAGAGAAGAGAAAGACAAGCAGGCGAAAACTGTACTGAAATTTCAGCGATTACATACAGACGTTCACCACAGGGTGATAAGGTAATGATGAGATGTTGGTGTGCATTGAAAGCTATTGAATGGGCTCTTGAGTCCCCATGGGTTGCGTTTTATGTGGAGCATCCTGTGTTATAAGGATGGGAAAACTGCAAATCCTCATGCATGAAGTCTCATAAATAAATATTGGAAGTAGTAGCAGTTAATATCTCTTAGGAAATCTCCAACAAGTACAGAATGTCATTGTTTTTAAATACAAATAAGATACGGTAAGATTATACTTATAATGAACATTAATAATCAACAAATAAATGTCTGTATGAAGTTAAGCAACTTTCTTTGAAGTTACGTGAAATTGATATTCAAGGCAGATCAAGACGCCCCATAACATGACAGACAGACCAAAGAAGGCAGTCAGGCCAGTAAAAGCAAGGTCAAGGAAAATCATCTCGCTCTTGAAATAAATGGCTGCAACCAATACAGCCAAACATCTTGCGAATTCCAGAAGTGTTCCAAATTTCCTGTAGTTTTTAAAAAAAGGAAAACTAATGTTTAAAGCGCCAGTCAAGAGAACAATACCATATCTTATCATATTGTCTAAGCTTGATAAGATCATAAGCATAAATCGTCTAATGATGAAGAAACGAACATTTCAAAAAAATTGAGTCACAAAGGTATTTCAAAGCCATTAATTTCACATTGACTGAAGCCTTTACACTATTAGGAGATTTAGTAGTTATAAACTCATATTTCAAATGATTACAAGTTTTCAATGTTCTATGAAAAAAACCAAGAAACACAAGTTCTGCCCCAATACATTTTGTACACCTTGTTTTGTATTCTGAATATAATGTTTATCCCCATGTCAATCAAGTAGTTTATCTGTAATACATCACATGCACCATCCTATTTTACAATTGGACATATAAACTGGATGTGTATGAAATGATAATAAGTGAATTTGGAATCATGTTTTCCTCTTGTACTTGTTGAGATGTATATATTGTACTTCTCCTTATAAATCTATCTTTATTCCTCCACATTACCTTATGTAATAAACTATGCTGATAAAAAAACTTTTATCTCTGTACCTTGCTTCTATATTCTAAAATTAAAATTGTCCAGCTATTCTTTACTCCAAATTGATGTTAAGCATTACTATTATAATTGCTGTTATCATTTTTTAAATTAACATTATCATTAGCTGCCTACAAACATCAGAGTAATCAGAGAAAGCCCATAAGAAAATGATAAAAGTTTGAATAATGTTAGATATGGAAACCATGGATATCTTTGCAAAAGGTCTTAAATAAGGTAAAAGAAGAAACAGAACTCAGAAAAAAAAATCCTAACAAAAGTAAAACACTTAACTTCCTGTGCAAAATGAAATACAGTACAAGCGCTTTGTCAACATGCCTTCTAAGAACACAGTCCCCCTAGCTGCAAGGTTTTTCCAGAAAAAATTTTTTCTTTATACATTGGCCCTTTAACGACCGCCATGGTCAGGCTTACAGAATGATTTTTAACAAAAGCCTTTCGGTCTAATTTGACAGAATTGATTTTATTTGCTCAAAAACCTCCCGCTTAAAGCATATATCCCATTAGATTTCATGCATCACAATTAAGTCAAGCTATACACCTCAGCTTTCGATAGAGTTGAACATGTACTTGTCAGACATAAAGATGTCATTCTGTCCACATGGACAAAGCAAACTGATCACTGTCCATTTATGCATAGGACACTAACAAAAGACATGGGTGTAGCCGCCATGCACCAGGCAGTCATAAAGGTGCCTTTCTATCAATGTGGACAAAACAAACAATGATAACTGTCAAGCTGAGTAGAGTGTTAACAAAGGTATGGCTCTACACACCAGGCATCGAGACATATGGTGCAGAGATATACAGACAGGGAAAACAAAGAGTTTACACTGACATGAGTTCTAAGCTACAAAACTACAGGGTCAATTAAATCAATGATGCGCATCCTACTTATGTGGTGACAGTGAATAAGGTGACTTTCCTCCACTTGTGCCTAGTTAGTTTAGATTGACTAGTCTTTGGTTCCACCCTTCACTCGTATGGCTATACATTCTTTGTTTAGCATGCAGGATTCATTGCATGATTGTCAGCTTGGTAAGAAATGAGTTTTTAGAGCACTGGTACTGTAATATCAAACGCAAAGTCTATATTTATACTCCGGTGTACAAATATAGTTTTGGGGGGAGGTTTTCATATTCAACATGGGTTTCCTATGGCCCTCCTATTTGTACCCACACGTGCTCAAGAGTATCTTTACAAGGCCATTCCTACATTCATGTGCTCTGCCTCTTACAAAGCTGGGTTTTTTTTAATAGGTAATGAAAATACCAAAAAGATACTTTTTTAGAGAAAAAAAATGACTAAGAAGTCATTAACAAAATGCACATGAAGGTGACTCAAGGTTTGTCAAGTTTTTGGGGTGCGAATTATCTCATAAGTATATAATTTTAAGTGGACTCTGTTTTCAGATATCGAGGGTGAGTATTATAAATGGGAGCGCATTACAGGCCAGTACATATGGGAAGAAGCAAGAAAACGTAAAGGAAGACCCAAAAAAATCATTTCCACACTCAGACAAGGCCTTAAAAGGTTGTCTGAAATCAGGTGGGCTAGTAAATAAAATAGCCTCTCAGGCCTTGAACATTTACGCAGGTTGCTCAAAACATGAAACATTGGAAGCAATTTTAATCTCGATCTTGTACATATTCTCCCAGGAGGAAGCATCAGATGACACTTCAGCAATATGGATTGAAGTCAGTCAGTAAGTCAGATACAGTAATAATAATGATAGCAATAAGAAACAGACGAAGAAAAAGAAGGGGTGTAAGAAGATCAAGAAAAAAGAAGGAAGAGGAGGAGGGGGAGGAGGAGGAAGAAAGGAAGGAGAAGAAGAAGAAAAAGAGGTCTCCACTGAAAAGAGAAAACAACATGAAGACACAAAAAATAATAAACAAAATAAAAGAAGAACAAGTATTTTTTTTAATGACAAAACTTGAAATATGTTCAGCTCTTTACCTGTGGTCAAACAGAGCCCCAAATGAAGAGACGGATATGATGAAAAAGGTTACAAAGGCCAGGCCAGTCAATGCTGTCAGATGCTACCAAAGAAACAGAGAATAGAAACTAAATAGGCCTATTATCTTGTACACATTAACATAGTTAACAAATTAACAACAAGACACAGAAAGACTATGCAGAATGCTGTGGACTCATGATATGACTTATACAATGGGAGCTAAAAGGTCAGTGTACAAACCAGACTCCTGCCTTCATTACATATGGGAAAATTCAATTTTTACTCCCCTACCCCTATGGCAGGGGCGCTGTTGTACTGCCCCATAATGGCAGACTGACGTATCTGACAAATACCAGTTGTCTATTTTGTTTTCATAAATTGACTACTAGAAACTGTATCCATTTGGTACAAACAAAAGTATATGGTTAAACACAACTTACTATAATTAATCATCATTTCGACAAAGAGTAAAATTTGTTGGTAACATTAAAGAGGCTGATCATCAACAGTTTTTTGCATTTATCTTGAAAACAAAAAACGTGCAGATACGTCAGTCTGCCATTGGGGGGCACTGTGGCTCAGTGGTGGAGCATTGGCCTGTTGACCAAAAAACAGCAGTTCAATTCTCACTATGGACACATGCGGTTTTTTTTCTTTAAACAAGAAAATTTACCCTTGTTGCTTCACTCAACCCTGGTGAAAATGGGTACAGCTTTGGCTGGAAAAATGCTAAGCAATAGAATAGGATGCTATTGAGAGAGTGGTGGATAAAGTCTATCACTGTCCGATTCATGCTATAGAAACTAGCCCAATGAGCTGATACGGCTCTTAAGGATTACTTTTACTTTTTAACCTTGTTGTAGGTAGGATCTGAGTGTATAGATCTGTCTGAGATGGACGACAAACATGGATGTCCCATAAGCAAGTTGCACAAATAAAAAGAACCTTTGGGAGTTGAATGTTGTAGAAGAGCAGGCTGAAAAACTGCTGCCCAGGTAAAATAACAGCTACCATCCATTCTGTCCTTCCATCTCTCGTTTAGAACTCTCCAAGTTCAAGGCCACTTCTGATAAATAGGGCACCCATGGTAAAACCCTTTCCGTAAACCTTTGCAGAAGCCTATTAAATAGTAAATTGCGGTGGCAACTCAAAAAATAATTGTGATTAATAAGTCAAAAGAAGAAGAAGACCAAGAAAGTAAAAGAGAGAAGAAGGAGGAGGAAAAGGAGGAGAAGGAGAAGAGGAAGCAAAGAAGCAAGACACAACGAAAGACCGTAGGTGGGTTTTTAAAATTTTTGTTTTTGTTGTGTTTATTTGTTGTTTTTGTTTTTGATTTTTTTAAATTTTTTGTTGGTTTTTTTTTTTGGGGGGGAGGGGGGATTTGGTTGTCTAAGCTTTTATTTATTTATATATTTATTTATTTATGTATTTATCTATCTATTTATTTATTAATTTATATATGTAACATTTATCTATTTATCTTTTTATTTATTTCTTTATTTTTATCTATTTATTATTTATTTATTTATTTAAATGCACTTGTATACTTTCGTTTCTTTTTATCTGTCTTCTTCCTTGTTGGGGAGAGGGGAGGGGGGGGGAGTGGGTTGGAGGGCAGAGACGTCTGGTCGAGTTGGCCCTACTGATAATGTTCTTTCCTTGGTGTCATGACACACCACGATGTTCTCAATCAACGCATTTGATGACATTGAGCACAATAAGTTACAGTACAGGGCGTGGCCACAGACATCATACAGACAAACAGACGGATAGACGGACAGACAACCAGGCAGGCAGTGAATCGCTAGTAGTTTTACATAAGCCTTAATGACTGTCATTGAGTGAAGTGGAGAAGATAGATATGGGCGAACAAGACACACCATACTTGGTGGTGCTAAGTTGGGCTGTGTCCACACAACATGGCGCCGACACCTTTCAGATCTTTCACACCACGGAGATTTCCACTCTTGCCTCTGATTGGACAGTGGCGTTGTCTTGCCATTGCTCGTTATCATAATATATTCAAGGGTGATCCGATAAAACGCCTTTTCCTTATTCACTTTTTTGTTTGTTTGTTTTTGGCTCAAACTTCATATAATTTTGTTTACCTATGGTAAATGGGATATATGTGCACGTGGGATAGTCAAATATTTATTTGTTTGGTTAATTAGAAAAAAAAAAAACATACTTAATTGTCATTATCTCGAATGTTTCATTTTAAGAAAAATGCATTTTATCAGAGAACGGCATAATTATAGGAAAATTGGTGGGATACACAATCGAGGTAGGGAGATAAATTCATTGACTGATTGTTAGATCGACAGAGATGTAGTATTAATACATGCATATTATTAATTAAAATTGCTTAATTAATGAGCAGAGAGATACGTGTGTGTAGTATGATTATTATGTATGTATGTGTGTGTCAGAGCCCTTCAAGACGAGTCATCAAAAAACAAAGATGGAGGCATACAATAGGCCTAGCCGCACGGTGAATAACACGACGACTATGACGTCAATGAATGCATGATGGGAATGGAGGCAGAGATTCCCAGCCTTACTCAACATTATGAGAAGGACTCGAGCATCCAAACAGGCGCCATTTTTATGACCGCGAATAGACCGGAAGTGTGTCAATAAGATGATTGCAGCAGAACTTACAAACATCCAATAGCCGAAACTTTAAAATGCAATCCACTTTAAGGGACACCGCCATTTAATAGCACGCTAGATGGATTCCACATATCTGTGGGTTGTATAAAAATGTTTTTAAAACCAAAGAGTGCTAATAAACAGCAGGCAGTCTTTATGTCGATTGTGTTTGTCTTAACAGTGATGTAAGTAATTTCCTCTTTCTGAATCCATCGTGATATCAGATTTGTGCTTAATGCAATTTCACAACTGCGGTAGTTTAATAATAATAATAATAATAATAATAATAATAATAATAATAATAATAATAATAATAATAATAATAATAAT
>JAOYNN010041344.1:0-12532 GCA_025770095.1 Goniobranchus kuniei | reverse complement strand
AATAAGAAAGATATGGTGTTTTTTTTACGGCCACACCCACCATTCACCGGAATTCCACAATGAAAAGAAAAACAAAATTCAAGCACAACGGAACACTCCTGTGCTTATAACACATAAAAAAGCATGGAAATATATACAGAAATATGTACAAAAACACAAAGGCCTCCTATTTTCTCCAGAGGGTTGTATGGTACTCCAGAAAACAACCTTTTGGGTGAAGGTGGGGTTGATCAGGACATCCGAGGCAAACGAAATTCGTCCTTTTCCTGTTTTGCGGAGTACTACACACAACACAGCGTGTGTCATTTGCGACATAACCAACGAGGTGCATGTTGTCATGTTGTCTTGGGTTATCGACAGATGGTCGACCTCTCGGGCGTTTGACGTAGTCGTCGGGGGTTCGAACATCCATGGATTTCATAACGAGCTGCTCGATCAACTCGTCTTTGAAATTTTGATTCGAGACGTATTTTGCGTTTTGTGCTCGTGTTAGCCTGTATAAAATGTAAGCATTGGCCTGTGCAACTTCCAGAATCCAATGGAAGATTTTTTTCCACCACTTTCTGCTTTTACGTTGAAAAACCCCGTAATAGGAGACGATTTGGTCCATTTTGTCGCATCCGTTCATGTGACGATTGTATTTTTCAATCATGGACGGTTTGGAAATCGCTTCTCTCCTCTTGTTCATTTGCTGGATGACAGTACTGTCTGCACTCGTTGACACAGCCAAGCAAGACTTTGATGCCTTCTTATCCCTCCATGCTACTGTCAAGATGGTCTTGTCTGCTGATGCATAAAAACGGCTTTCTTGCTTCTCCAGTTTTAGTGCTTTCAGCTCCGGGGGAAAATTTCTTCTGTTCACTTGGAGCGTACCAGTGTAATAGAATGATTTCTTTTTTAGAAAATCTACCAGGTTATATGTCGTATAGAACCTGTCAGCGAAAATGTGGTGTCCCTTATCAAGAGGCTGCATCAGCGTTTGGAACACTTTGATGGCACTTTCGCTGTTTACGTCTAATTCAGGATCATACGAGGTCTCTTTTCCGAAATATATCAAAAGGTTGACCAGATAACCCGTTGTGCTGTCGCATAATCCAAACGTTTTGACATGATATTTTTTTGGCTTGGATGCATTATACGTTTTGAACTTGAAACGCCCCTTCCAGCCGATAATCATTTCGTCGAGCGCCAGTTCTTGATAGGGATAAAATGCCCTCTGAAAGCTAGAGACGAGACTGTCGACGAATGGTTCAATTTTAGCTTTTGATTGCGCTTGCTGTTCACAGCAGTGAAGCATTGTAGAATGTATTGCTAGAAACCGATTGCGGGAGAACATGCTCGTGTACCATGGTGTCCTTTTGTGTTTTTTTTCGCTCCAATAGTCGCGATATCGTGGGCGTTTGTCCATACCGATGGCGAGGAGAACGGCAAAGTATTGAAATATTTCAGAGACAGTCACATCTCTCCACGAACCATAGACCGAGTATTTTCTGGCAGGTGTATTTACTCGTATCTTCTCCTTGGCAAAATCGTTTATCGACTGAACAAGCTGTTCTACTACAGTATCTGTCAAAAGGGCAGAGTAACAATCCAGCGGGGTTGACTCAGGTGTCAAATCAGCTTGCACTCCTGGTGTGCGAGAGGGGCTAAATCGGAAATTATTTTGTGTGCTTTCCGTATTGTCAGTGACATGCTCCCATGTTTCAACTATTTGTGTAGTTACAGGTCTCCTATTATTTTGAACTGCTGGCCTACCCCTCGCTGTAGGTCTCGCACTGGGACCTGGAATAGGAGAGGGGGCGGGTCCGATCTCTGTCTCCACCGTGTCACCCTCACTGTCACTTTCGTTTTCACTGGTGCTAGATCCATCACCTTCTTCAAACGAATCGTTAAATAACGGTTCATTATCACTGTCTTCACTTTCATCTAACCACCTGTGTAAAAGTTTATTAGCTTCGGCAGCAGTATAACGTCTAGGTCTATCACTAGCCATTCCTCACGGCTCACAGTCTGAGAGACAGTCACTCGATATTCAAGAGAAACAAATTCCAACAACGTGCTCGCTTTACAATCAAATTTCGTGCATTGAAAGGTAAACAATGGCAATACAAAGACCCCTCTAGGCAAAATTGACCTTTCACAAATGCTTCGTTACAAGTCCGATTCGCTTTATATAGCCCATGTTGATGTTATTCGTATTTTTCTTTAAACTTTCGATCGGCCGCTGACAGCGGTCGCTGGGACAATTGGGTAGGTTCATCGGCCGCTGTGAGCGGTCGCTGGGATTTAAAGAGTTAAGAAACTTATTTGATGTTTGAAGAGTCTTACAGTACTTACCCTACTGGTTGCTTCCCAAAATCCACCATTTTACTATGTTTGTTTGAAAAGAGAGTCAAAGGCAAAATAAAATGTATGATTTTGGAGAAAAATGCGGAATGAAACAAAAGTCTTAACTTCTTAAAAAGGAGTGCAAGTCAAAAGAAACTGTAAAAAAATCATCTGAGTGTTGATTTCAGGCACTTTTTTCACTGTCCCTTTTTTGAGGACATGAGTTGGAAATGGGTTAAGGACAAGACAGTGCCGCAGGTGCATTCTGAGGCAATGATGACCGTGGCATGTTATTTGTCGAGGAATCACACAAGGCTTCAGGGACCCGTCAAATGTTTTTTTCCTCATGTCATTTTTCTTTCAGGCAGTGAACAGGGATTGTGTAGAATCCAGGAATTCAATATTGATATGTCATTAATCTTCTGAAGTATTTTTTTCCAGTATCTACTAGTTGGCCTTTCTGTAGCCTGGTGATAGATTTTTGTTATCACTGTTGACCTTGCCCATAAACTGATGGTAAATGTACACCATTGTTGGCTTGGTTTTTGTCTTTCCCCTTACAATTGTTTCTTCAACAATTGCATGATGCGAATCTGAGCCACCAGATGAATCATTTTCTTCACTGACATGAGGAATATCAAAATCATCATTAATATCACCAGTCGTCAAAAATAGTATTTCTCTTAATATTTTGTAGACCAGATGGCTTCCTCTTGGGTTTACCATGACTAAGTCTAATGATTAAGTCCAATGACAGAATGCATTATGGATTTGATGTGGATTTGAATTGATCGCTTTTTTACTGAAAAGGCCTCAGTAAGTCACCAAGCTACTTTCATTTTGACTCAGGAAGAAAGTAGAATTATTACATTAACATTACTTCCGGGTCAGCTGCATTAAAAACATCATCGCAATAGTATAATAATGATAATACAAACACCACTGCAAGGTACATTATGGCTGATGATCGGCCTTAGGGACATTTCAAAGGTTAAATGTGTATGTGAGTGTATGCAGATGTGCAGATATTTTTTGTCCTTAAAAAAGAAATATTTAAAAATTATGTTTTCATTATGAATTTTTAAAATCAAGTTGGAAGAAACAATCATCTGTGATACCTGTGATTGATGGTATGTTAGATATTCATGTTCAGCTTTAACTTGTCATATTTTATGTGTGAATGAAGGATTTTGAATGCAAAAACAATTTTATCCACTAGTTTTAACAAAACTGAAATTATTTAATCACTGTCCTTCTTTCCATCACTTTCTAACATATTAAAATATGTCCTTTTTCAACTAACAACTGCAGAGAAGTGGACTCTTTCAAACAGTCCCTCTGCCAGATTACCCTGAAGTCAAGCTACTAGACATCATAGGCTTGAACTCCCTTTTTTTTTCATGGGCTTCGACAGTTATACTCAGTTTTACTGGGTCAGTCGGATTATTTGAAGAAGAGGAAGAAGATGAAGAACAACATAATCTTAAATGACAAATCGGACATATTTAGACTCCAGATTCATTGTGTGCTTCCGTAACAGGCATGATTTCATATGGTGTAGCACATGCTCTCAAACAAGCACTGGGCGTATCTTTTAATACTGAACCCATGGGACCAAATTAGTACATTCGCTGGGTTAGGGTGCACATCTCACCGATCGCTTCCTCTGTTGAATGTCTGAGTATTGAGAAAAGAGAATGGTTGTTTGCCAATTCTGTGCACCTCGATACAACTCAGTCATAGAAGCATTGACTAAATTTTGCCTAGATCTTTATCTTCAATGGACTAAAATGCAGATCTGGATCTATAAATCGAGATCTTGATGTACCCATGCCCATAATTACTGGAGCTAAATCCAAATCTGGACTGAGTTGATTCACATTAGATTTAGATCTGGTGTGATTTATTTATTAGATAAAAATTCAGATCACATCCAGTCTTGATCTATAACTCTAACCTGCAAGCTAAGAAAAGAACACAACAGATATTCATAGATCTGTCAGATATCGGTCTGTGAATTCACTGATTTCAAGAAATTATGAAGATTGAGGCTAATCACAAAACGATCTTTTGGAGATAAAAATTATGCTAGATCTTGGCAGTATCAGGCAGCACGTAGTTCATTGCAATTAACTTCAAACGTTGAAAAAGGGACAGAGTTACTTTAGTGTGCACTGTGGTCTAATGGATAAATCTGATGGACCCTTGGGTTGTGTTTTAACAGATAAACCCTGTATTTGAAACTTTTTGTTCATGGTACAATCATCCACTTTCATTTGTGTGCCAGCATGATGAAATCCAGAATAAGTCACTAAAATTGAAAAGTCAGCTGTTTCTCCTCATTATTCTACAGACAGTTGTGAATATTTTGCTCTTTCCTTTGAAGTCTTTATCATGTCAAAGTTGTGAATGATTTTGCTCACACAGTCATGAAATACAGATATAGAGAAAAATGTGAATAAAATTAAGTGAGTTTGGTTTGACTTCTTCTTCACCATGCATGCACAATCGAGGAAGACAAACATCCAAGAAGGTAGCTGGGTGGTAAAATATCTGAAAATCTTTTCTACTATTTCTGTTATCTCTCTTACTCATAACTAGGCTTTCATCTTACTCGTTCCATGGGTGCTGAGATGACCTTTGTAGGCAAGAAGAGCCCTAAAAAAAAAACAACTTTCCCTCCTTATATTGGAGACCTATTTCTGCTATTTCTTTTCACTATTTTAAGTAGTGTGTGGTCTAAGTTTTTAATGGACATTGAGATGACCTAACAAATTGAGTTGAAAAGCCTGCTGAAAAACTCAGCTAGCTAATCTTTTGACTTTAGAATGATTGAGGAGCCTGCCAGTGCAAAATTGAGGGGAATGTTATGCTGTAATGCTGTGACCAACACTTGAAGCATGTCGTATTGGTTTCATTATTGTACTTTGATTCATTTTGTCTGTATGATCATTGAAATGCTATAATGGCATGCATTGCAATTTATATAAATTGAATGGCCAACTAGATATAATACTTTTACCATATTGTATGCCTTTATACCACAAATTTCATTGAAAGGATGATTAATAAATTTTATACATGTAAGTTTTTTAGGTTTGTTTTTTTTTAATCTGTGTTTATTTACGTATAGTTCAGACAAGCTGTCATGGAGGCCACGCCGTGCAAGGGACACGCCAAATAACCAACATTATAGTTAGTTATTGTATTGTCTTCTTTCCAACATTTATTTAATTTTTTCATTATATATAATATTTATTTTTTAACATCCAGTATTCTTCCTGCTGTTTGGAATCTTGCTTTCAATTGTGCCACCTTTATACTTTCGTCTACTTTGGTGAAATGAGATGAAATCTGGCAACATACATAAAACATGGTCATCTGTGGGTGAAGGAAAACTTACGTCTAGGGAAGTCAAACAGCATTCACCAATGTCAATTGGAGGGCTAAGGCTAACACTCATTGACAAGATAGAAATGTATCCTGCAACTTAGACACTTGACTCCAATCACCCCTCAATTCAGATGTAAATAAATACCTGGTTATAGGTAATGAAAGATCTTGTTAGAATGGTGGTACTAGTGCATGTTGGATATGCTTTACAAGACTGCTCCTTGTTATGATCTCCAGTGACGCAAGAACGTGCCACTAGAATAAACCAGTATCTGTATGGCCTCCTAGTCCTAGGCAAGCTCTAGGGCTGGTGACGGCAAGCACCACCATTTACCCACACCTTAGTCAATATGTCTTTTTTTCCCCTGATATCTGATGTAACACGGATTGGATATAGCAGGGATTTTGCTTTGGTCCCGCCATCCCTGTTGCATCAGGTTTTTACTGTGTAAATTGCATCAATAAATAATGAATAGATAAACGTGAGCTTTTTTATAGCACTAAATCCACTAGGTGCTCGAAGCGCTTTACAAGTTTTCCCTAGCAGGCATACCCTTTGGGAGGTATACAGTAAAGTGGGGCACATTTTGCTTAACAGTACCAGCCTATTCCTAGGTACTCATTTAACACCTGAATCAAGTGAAGCAATTAGGGTACATTTTCTTGCTTAAGGAAAAAACAAGTATTTACTGGTGGAATCGAACGCAGGACCTCCCAGTCCAAAGCTGACACCTTAACCATTGAGCCATCTGTGCCCCCTTTATAAAGCTCTCATTTTAACAGAGTTTATTTTCTGTGGGAGAAAAATTCCGATACAGTCAGTAAGCCCTTAGTTGTGTTGGGATACTATTAATAGTATTAATAGAGTCCATCTTTACAATGCTGTCACAGGACCATACTCTTTTTTCCCGCTTCAGTTTTTTAACTTTCAGCCGTCCTCCACTAGTTTATTTGTATGTTGTGAAGTACTAGATATTTTAATTTGAATGCTAATGTTTTGTTTATCTTGTAATTTTTAAGGCAATGTGTCCTGTGGTAAATTTAATTCATGAGTTCAATTGTTAGATATCGTCGTGCCTGTACACTGTTTGCGTAAGTGGTTTTTCACAATGTTACAGGAGAGCAAAAAATCTAAATATCTTTCCTCCAAGTCGGTCTTTTCATTTCAAATTTTTGTACTCGAGACAACTGTATAAGCATTTTGATTTCCTTCACATAATGTAAAAACGGTTTGGTGTAGCTAAAAACAGACGCCACCATTGGATGCGCCAATAAAAGTTACGTAAGAATAGATGAAAAACCAAAAATAGCCAATTTTTCACTTGTGCAAAAAGTGCACGGGCATGACAAAATGACCCAATGACCTTAGATTATCCATATTAATTTTTATAGTAGTATGCCAAAATGTCTCATTCTTTAAATTGCTATAAAAGTAAAAGAATGAAGAGATGCAGTCCATGTACAAATGAAAGACTGTAGACTGAGCAAACAGATCATTGAAAAAATAAAACAAAGATTTTAACATGAGTACTTTATGAGCATTTGTCATAACGTTTTCTTTTACTTGAAATAAAATTATTTGCATCCCCCTGAAATCAAATTGACTTGCCATCCCTTATTATTCCATCTTGTGGAGATGTTGATTCTGAAGGCTGGTAGAATATTAACATTGACATGTATAATGTTCTTTCATTTCTTATAGGTGTTAAATACAACAACAAACAAGAAAGGCTTGCATTGCTATAAGAAAAGATAAATCTTTGTTACAATGACATGTTATTCTACATCTTGTCTTTTGCCATGACTTTTTGCCTCAAATTGGATGGCGCAAAATAGTTTTAGAACAGCAATATTTAGATCAATGAGGATTGCGAATATGAGGAGTTACATGTACAGGGCTGCCAAGTGTCCCGCACTGGGCGGGACATTATCAGTCTTTTGTCCCACATTTTTTTTTCCAGTAGGAAAATTTTCTGATTCCAATCTCGCAAATCCCGTTTTTTCGTTTCTGAGAGAAAGACAGAGAGTTACACACCACACACACACACATTAGTCTTCTAGATACTTAAGTGTATTATTTTCCCGTACGGATACTTTCTTGCCGATAGTGTTGTATATTTAATCACCGGTAGAAATACCACTGCGCATGCACCGGAAGTCTGACCGAGTGTTTCCCTTTCAATTTCAAAGTTGGATTTCATGTTTGAGTGACATTGGTGATAGTGATCAATCATGTCTAAATGATTTCTTAGTGATAGATCTAGATCTGGCCAACCACCTCCAAAGAAAGCAAAATGGTTGTGTGTTTTTCGGAAGGATTACACAGACAAATGGCCGTGCCTCATTGCGGTAAAATCAAACAACAAGCTTGCTCTGTGCTTAACAGAGTTTTCAGTCTCCCAATTCCCATGGTGGGAGACAAGATTGTGAACGACACATATTGTGTGAAAAGCATAAGAAAAATGCTGCAACTATTTCTAAACCAATTTCAAACTTTCTTTAGCCCAAGTGGCTGTGAGATTGAGGATGGAGTTACCAGAACAGAAATATTCTTTTAATTGTAAATCACAGTATTGGTGGGTCTGAACATACGTTCCTCAAATGTCCCTCATTTAACCCTTAAAATGTCCCTCATTTAGACTCTGGGAACTTGGCAGCCCCGCATGTAGTTATTTTGAGGGTTTAATGATTTAATGTCACTTTTGGTAGAGAATAGATGGCTCCTGGGGTCTACCTAGCAAAATGCTTGGTTTTAAGATACATGTAGGTGAACCACAGGGGGTAGTCTACCTACCAAAGGACTTGGTTCTTATTATTGTTTTTATAATTATAGGAGGGAAAGAAGGAGTGAATAAGAGAGAAAGGGAAGAGAGAAAGAGAGAGAGAGAGGGAGGTAGGAAGAACGAGAGGTCCCTGTCTCTCTCTGTCCCTCTCTCTCTTGCCCTCCTTTCCTCTCTCTCTTATTCACTCCTTGTTTCCCTCCTATAATTATTTTTGCCCTTTTCCAACCTTCAACATTTCAGTTTCTTTTCCCAACCTTTTTCTTGTTCTTTAATCTTTACACTTGCATTTATCTATTTTCTGTATTCTCATTTCTATTCAATTTGATTTTTTCCTGGAGGAACATGGTAGGTTTTTCCACGTTCAGGTAAGTCCCTACTGGAAGCCTTTCATATCTAAGTGACTGCTTAGTCTCCATGTCCTTGTGCGTTGTCTGATGAAGGGTTAGACCCGAAAAGTCACGTCTCCTGTATCGTCTTCACGTTGAGTTTTACAATTTTTAATATTTTACCTCTCTACAATGAAATACGATGCTGGATGACTTCATCTTGCATCAATTCAATTTAAGACTGGCAGCTTGCCAGAGCTCGTTTTTTAAAATTATTATTTAATAATACAATTCATGGTGTTTTCCCTTGGATTTCTTTAACAGCTGCTTTTCTACTTCTCTGCTTTATGTCAACTCTCAGCTGACCAATAGGAAGTGCCATGTTTTAAATATGTTACAAGCATGTGGTTAAGAGTTAAGAGTCTGAAACAAAACTGAGATTACAATGAATTAAAAACAACAGAAATGTGTCCATTTGTTTGACTTTATTTTGAAAAAGTAAGACTAAAATGAAAGTAAGGAAATGATACATCATAACATAAAGGCAAGGAAACATCTAAAAGAAACCACAAAAAAAAAAAAAAAAAATCAATAAAAGGTGACCCCTTTATCAGATGCTTCAATATAAATATTAAGAAATATTCATAAATGAATCAAATAGCCACTGTATACAAGTATTCATTTGACATTAATGATAGCTGAACAGAGGAATAATTTATACACCAAAGCACAAAAAGTATCCAAGGTATACTCAATTTGACAGTTGACAATGAATGAAGAACAGTCAAAACCATTTATAACAGGCCCGGTTATAGCAGGGATCTGGATATAACAGGGCTTTTTTCAATCCTCATTTTTACTTTCTCTTTGCCTCTATTAACTCATCAGCTATAACAGGGAGACAAGACTTAAATTGGTTATAGCAGGGATTTCATGGCACACAGGTACCCCGCATGGAGAGAAAGTGGGCCATTGGTTGATTCAACACCTAACAGGCTTGCATACCAGCCTAGGCCAGGCCTATCCTAAAGAGTTTCTTGCATAAACTGGGCTATCAGTATCTTCCTGGCCTCCTAGTCCTAGTACTAGCGCTATGGCTAGCGTTGATAAACCCCACCACACCCCCCCAGCCCGCCCGCCCTCTCCTTCTTTCAACTTGGTTAATCTGTCTTTATTTCCCTTGATATCTGATGTAACATGGATCGGATATAGCTGGGATTTTGCTTTGGTCCCGTCATCCGTGTTGTATCAGATTTCCACTGTATTCTGTTCATGAAAACTATACAGTAATGATAAATGTAGCCATTTTAACCATCAAAGGTGCCATACAAGATTAGTAATGTTAGGATATAAACTTGGAAGTAACAAATGTTCATTGGTCCTTTGTGGTATAGATGTGGGCAATATATATATACACAACATGTATTATTATGTAATATACAACATGGTGCAATCTTATTAAGCAGGATCTGAAATGGTACAGGATCTCAGGGATTTGAAATAAAATCTTGTGGAATATAATACTTTTATGACGATATTACTAATATTAATACAATATAACATAGTTTCTTAACCCCATGTTAATCATGACAATTCAGTTCATGAATTTTTTAAATTTTTTCAAGTCACTTCACAGCATTTCAAATGATAAAAACAGCATACAACACGATCTGTTGCATTTAAGCACACAATACAAGGATAATTCTTACAACTACTGCGTGCCGTAAGCCACTTTAAGATGCCCACAAAAAATCTTTGTCTGCCCTGCTAATGAAGACAATTATTTCTCAAACCATCATCAAAATTATGATCTGTTTTATAAGAGTGAAGAGTGATAACAAGAATCTTTCGTTTCGTCTTTTATTATCCATTTTACATATTTCTCATTATTTACTGTCCCATAAGTCAATTTTTAATACTTTTGACTTCCATCCCTCTCATAAAATTCATTTTCCAAATTAAATAGAGTATACGATAACATTGTCAGTAATGATTTGACAGCAGGCCCTTTATCAAAACTAAAACATGCATAATAACATTTCTGAGCTGAGCTTTTCATAAAATATCAAAATTTAAGCTTCAAAACAAACTAAACAACAAAACGAAATATCAATTAATTGAACTTTTAAAAAAATACTTGAGTGAGGTCACATAATAAATTGTGTGAGTTTTTATACAAGGTGAGTTAAGGCAAATAACAAATTCATCACAGCCAACTGCATGTCAAAAATGTCAAACAGAACAAATTGCAAATAGATCTTATGATGTCATCAATGAACAGGTTTGGGGTTTGTTTGTTTTTTATAATGAAAGGCTTTAAATTTAAATAATGTTGTGGGGATTGGTTCAATTGATGGATACAATTGAACATTAGGTAGAATACTACAATAATCAATTTGCAGATAAAGTAAGAGAGTCGAGATTGATATGGTTCAGGAATGTTCAGAAGAGATGTGATGAGCAAGCTGGCTAGAGAATGATAAAGATGACACTACCTGTAAGAGTAAGAGAAAAAGAGGGTGACCCAAGAGATGGTATATGAACGAAAGTAAGAAAGATTTGAGGGTTGTTAGAGCGAGAGAGAAGAATGCGCTCACAAAGACTGACTGGAGACAGAAAATCCACTATGGCAACCCCTAATGATATACACCAAATGAAGAAGGAGAGGAAGAAACAAGAATAGGATACTTAAATTTGTAAGCATGTTGGCCTGATAATAGACACCAACCCTTTTCCTTACAATAATGATGGTTGAACAATTTGTAGATGGACAATCAGAATGAATATGAGTATGAAGAAAAGGCAGGCACTTAAGTTGAATAGTAAAAGCATTTATATTTTAGCATACATCAGCAAAATAATGTTCAAGACATAAATCTTCCCAAACTTCAAGAGATTGCATCATTCAGATGTCCCCTCTTCTTCTCCATATGACCACATCTTTTGTTTTTCAAAGATTTATGTGATTTTGTTCAAGCACCAATAAGAAAACATTGGATGACAAAAGTTTAAGATTGAGACTACATATTTTCTATCAATCTATTACATTTTATTTACATACTTCCTGTACTATTGGTGAGCATTTATAAATCTTTATCAACTACACAAGCTATTTCCAAAACCTCAGTAGGTTGCAATAATTTATCACCTCAAAAGTGCTTCATTCTATTTCAACTTTTCCATAGGGACATTTTTTTATCAATCATGAAACGAAAAGGCATGTTATGGTTTATCTCCGTTTGAAACAGCATTCCTTATCTTCATTAATCCTATGCCCACTGAATCGCCCATGCTTCTTGAAATTGCTGTGCTATGATGACCTACATCTATCTGACCATGGCGGCTCTTAAGCAAACATCTCCAGGATATAAGGGAACGCTATTCAAATTGCTCTTCTTTCGCTCTCTTTGTCAGAAGGTAATATATTAAGATAAAATTCACTGTTTTGAAAAAGAATATGTAATAAACCAGTTGCAAGAGCTCCTAATTCATCTCAGAACACAACAATAGATGATATTTATCGAAGGTATAAGGCTCTGGCTGAAGAATTATAGGTTGAGGAAGGTGAAAATGGTCCAAGTGGCATGAAAGTGGCAAAAATGATGTTTGACATGACTTAGATCCAGAAGTTAGAAGGTCCGAACAGCTGTAGAATGTGACTAAATCCATTTAAAGAAGAATCTGGACCTTAGCACACTTTTG